>JAHIAM010000048.1:0-23674 GCA_021605205.1 Aegilops longissima | reverse complement strand
GCAAGTCCACAAATAAGTTGCACTATCATTATCAACTCGCATCTTTTGGTTTCAACATTATGAATATGTGTATCACTACTATCGAGATTCATTAAAATAGACCACTTTCAAGGGTGCATGACCATAAAAGATATTATTCATATAAATAGAACAACCATTATTCTCTCGATTTAAATGAATAACCGCCTCGCATCAAACAAGATCCAGATATAATGTTCATGCTCAACGCCGCACCAAATAACAATTATTCAGGTCTAAAACTAATCCCAAGGTAGATGTAGAGGTAGCGTGTCGATCGCGATCACATCGACTTTGGAACCGCTTTCCACGCCGCATCGTCCACCTCGCCCTTTGCCGTTGTTCGCTAATCCAGTAGTTCCTGTTTCGAGTTGCAAATATTAGCAATGTAACCAAGATCAAATACCTGTACTATCATGAGCTCTAGTAAGGTACACATCAATAACAAGTATATCACATATACCTTTGTTCACTTTGCCATCCTTCTTATCCGCCAAATACTTGGGGCAGTTCCGCTCCAAGGACCAGTCTGCTTGCAAGAGAAGCATCTGGCAGTGCTTAGGTCCGATTTGGGTTTCTTCTCCCGATCAAGAACTTGTTTGCTGTTCTTCTTGAAGTTCCCTCTTCTTCCCTTTGCCTTTCTTCTTGAAACTAGTGGTCTTATTGACCATCAACACTTGATGCTCCTTTTTGATTTCTACCTCCGCAGCTTTTAGCATCATGTCAAGAGCTCTGCATAGTCTTTACTAACCCTTGCATATTATAGTTCATCACGAAGCCTTTGTAGCTTGGTGGCAGTGATTGAAGAATTCTGTCAATGACACAATCATCCGAAGATTAACTCCCAGCTTGATTCAAGTGATTGTAATACCACTATTTTGAGTATGTGCTCACCGACTGTAACTATTCTCCTCCATCTTGCAGCTATAGAACTTATTGGAGACTTCATACTCTCAATCCGCATTCTGTTGAAATATCAACTTCAACTCCTGAACATCTCATATGCTCCATGACGCTCAAAACGCCGTTGAAGACCCGGTTCTAAGTCGAGCATGGCACACTGAACTATAGAGTAGTCATCAGCTCGCTTGCACGTGACGCTCACAACTTCGCTCAAGATCTGCAGCAGGCCTGCTACCCAAGGTGCTTCCAGGACGAATCTTTCATGCAGCAATGAGGATTATCCTCTAGTTACGGACCCAGTTCCGTAATTGCTACCATCATCTTTCAACTTTGCTTTCTCAAGGAACGATTAAAATTCAACGGAACAACAGACGAGCCATCTATCTACAAAGAAACATAGACAAGCAAAATACTATCAGTACTAAGTTCATGATAAATTTAAGTTCAATTAATCATATTATTAAAGAACTCCCACTTAGATGTACATCTCTAGTTATCTAAGTGATCACGTGATCCAAATCAACTAAACCATAACCGATCATCACGTGAGATGGAGTAGTTTTCAATGGTGAACATCTTATGTTGATCATATTCTATATGATTCACGCTCACCTTTCGGTCTCCGTGTTCCGAGGCCATATCTCGATATGCTAGGCTCCAAGTATAACTGAGTATTCTTGCAGTGCAAAACTGGCTTGCACCGTGTAGATGGACGAGAGCTTATCACACCCGATCATCACGGGTGTCTCGCACGCATTTAACTTTGGCAACGGTGCATACTCGGGAGAACACTACTTGATAATTTTAGTGAGAGATCATCTTATAATGCTACCCAATCAAAGCAAGATAAGATGCATAAAGGATAAACATCACATGCAATCAATATAAGTGATATGATATGGCCATCATCATCTTGTGCTTGTGATCTCCATCTCGGCAAGCACCATGATCACCATCGCCACCGGCGCGACACCTTGATCTCCATCGTAGTATCGTTGTCGCCTCGCCAACTATTGCTTTACGACTATCGCTACCGCTTAGTGATAAAGTAAAGCAATTACATGGCGCTTGCATTTCATACAATAAAGCGACAACCATATGGCTCTGCCAAGCTCGATAACTCGTTACAAAACATGATCATCTCATACAACAAAATATAGCATCACGCCTTGACCATATCACATCACAACATGCCCTGCAAAACAAGTTAGACGCCCTCTACTTTGTTGTTGCAAGTTTTACGTGGCTGCTACGGGCTGAGCAAGAACCGCTTCTTACCTACGCATCAAAACCACAACGATATTTCACAATAGACTCGCTTTAACCTTCTCAAGGACCGGCGAGCACACCGGTTCAACTAAAGTGAGAGAGACAGACACCCGCCACACCTTTAAGCAACGAAGTGCTCACAGCGGTGAAACCAGTCTCGCCGAAGCGACGCTGTAATGTCGGTCCGGGCCGCTTCATCTCACAATACCGCTGAACCAAAGTATGACATGCTGGTAGGTAGTATGACTTGTATCGCCCACAACTCACTTGTGTTCTACTCGCATATGACATCAACGCATAAAACCTGGCTCGATGCCATCATGGGTAACGAGTAATTTCAAAAATTTCCTACGATCACGCAAGACCATGGTGATGGCATAGCAACGAGAGGAGAGTGTCCGCCCACGCACTGAGACCGAAAGCGGAAGCGCTATATTAACGCTGTTGATGTAGTCGACGCCTTCACGATCCGACCGATCCAAGCACCGCTATCGCACCTCCGAGTTCTTGGCACACGCTCAGCTCGATGACGATCCCCGGCTCCGATCCAGAAAGCGCGGAAGGAGTTCCACAAGACGACGAGGCAGGACGATCTTGATGTTCTACTGCACGCAGGCTTCGCCTAAGCACCGCTACAATATGACCGAGGTGGAATATGGTGGAGGGGGCACCGACACGGCTAAGGAACGATCACGAAGATCAACTTGTGTGTTCTAGGGTGCCCCCTGCCCGTGATATAAAGGAGCAAGGGGAGGGCTGCCAGCCCTTGGGGCGACTAGGAGGGGGAGTCCTCTCCTAGTAGGAGTAGGACTCCCTTCCTAGTCCTACTAGGAAGAGGGAAGGGGAAGGAAAGAGAGGGAGAGGGAGAGGGGGCCGCGCCTCCTAGTCCAATTCGACTCCACATGGAGGGGGCGCACCACCTCCGGTGCAGCCCTCTCTCCCTCTTGACCCAATAAGGCCCATAACTTCCCGGGGTTCCGTAACCCTCCGCACTCCGTTTTTCCGAAACTTCCGAACCTTTCCGTGTCCGAATATAACCATCCAATATATCAATCTTTATGTCTCGACCATTTCGAGACTCCTGCCATGTCCGTGATCACATCCGGACTCAACTCCTTCGTACATCAAAATGCATAAACTCATAATAACCGCTATTGAAACCTTAAGCGCATGGACCCTACGGTTCGAGAACTATGTAGACATGACCTAGAACTATTCTCGTCAATAACCAATAGCGGAACCTGGATGCTCATATTGGTTCCTACATATTCTACGTAAGATCTTTATCGGTCAAACCGCATAACAACATACGTTGTTCCCTTTGTCATCGGTATGTTACTTTCCGAGATTCGATCGCTGGTATCCAATACCTAGTTTAATCTCGCTATCGGAAAGTCTCTTTACTGCTCCGTAATACATCATCTCACAACTAACTCTTTAGTTGCAATGCTTGCAAGGCTTTATGTGATGTGTATTACCGAGAAGGCCTAGAGATACCTCTCCGACAATCGGAGTGACAAAACCTAATCTCAAATACGCCAACCCAACAAGTACCTTTGGAGACACCTGTAGTACTTCCTTTATAATCACCCAGTTACGCCAGACGCTTGGTAGTACCCAAAGTGTTCCTCCGTAAATGGGAGTTGCATAATCTCATAGTTACAGAACATGTATGGGTCATGAAGAAAGCATTAACATACTAAACGATCAAGTGTTAAGCTAACGGAATGGGTCATGTCAATCAGATCATTCAACTAATGATGTGACCTTGTTAATCAAATAACAACTCCTTGTTCATGGTTAGGAAACATAACCATCTTTGATTAACAAGCTAGTCAAGTAGAGGCATACTAGTGACATACTGTTTGTCTATATATTCACACATGTATTATGTTTCCGTTAATACAATTCTAGCATGAATAATAAACATTTATCATGATATAAGGAAATAAATAATAACTTTATTATTGCCTCTAGGGCATATTTCCTTCAAAGGATATGGTCAAGACGTGATGCTATATTTTATTGTATGAGATGATCATGTTTTGTAACCGAAGTTATCGGCAACTGCAGGAGCCATATGGTTGTCGCTTATTGTAAGAAATGCAACGTCTATGTAATTGCTTTTACTTTATCACTAAGCGGTAGCGATAGTCGAGAAGCAATAGTTGGCCAGACGACAACGATGCTAATGATGGAGATCAAGGTGTCGCTACCGGTGACGATGGTGATCACGACGGTGCTTCAAGATGGAGATCACAAGCACAAGATGATGATGGCCATATCATATCACTTATATTGATTGCATGTGATGTTTATCCTTTATGCATCTTATCTTGCTTTGATTGACGGTAGCATTATAAGATGATCTCTCACTAAATATCAAGAAGTGTTCTCCCGAGTATGCAATCTGCCAGAAAGTTCTTCGTAGAGACACCACGTGATGATCGGTGTGATAGGCTCTACGCTCAAATACAACGGTGCAAAACAGTTGCACACGCTGAATACTCAGGTTAAACTTGACGAGCCTAGCATATACAGATATGGCCTCGAACACGGAGACCGAAGGTCTAACGTGAATCATATAGTAGATATGATCAACATAGTGATGTTCACCATTGAAACTACTCCATCTCACGTGATGATCGACATGGTTTAGTTGATTTGATCACGAATCACTTAGATGACTAGAGAGATGTCTATCTAAGTGGGAGTTCTTAAGTAATATGATTAATTGAACTTTAATTTATCATGAACTTAGTCCTAGTAGTATTTTGCAAATTATGTTGTAGATCAATAAGCTCGCGTTGTTGCTTCCCTATGTTTTTATGTATGTGTCCTAGAGAAAATTGTATTGAAAAATGTTAGTAGCAATGATGGATTGGATCCGTGATCGGAGGTTTATCCTCATTGCTGCACGTAAGAGTTATGTCCTTAATGCACCGCTAGGTGACAGACCTATTGCAGGAGCAAATACAGACGCTATGAACGCTTAGCTAGCTCAATATAATGACTACTTGATATTTTAGTGCACCATACTTAACGGCTTAGAATCAGGACTTCAAAGATGTTTTCAACGTCATGGACCATATGAGATGTTCCAGGAATTGAGTTAATATTTCAAGCAAATACCCGAAGTTGAGAGATATGAAATCTCCAACAAGTTCTATAGCTAAAAGATGGAGGAGAATCGCTCAACTAGTGAGCATGTGCTCAGATTGTCCGGTACTTCAATCGCTTGAATCAAGTGGGAGTTAATCTTCCGTATAAGATAGTGATTGACAGAATTTCTAGTCACCATCACTAAGTTACTAGAACTTCGTGATGAACTATAGTATGCAAGGGATGACGAAAACGATTCTCGAGCTCTTCGTGATGTTGAAATCAACGAAGGTAGAAATCAAGAAAGAGCATCAAGTGTTGATGATTGACAAGACCACTAGTTTCAAGAAAAGGAAAAGGGAAAGAAAGGGAACTTCAAGTAGAATGACAAGCAAGTTGTCACCCCCGAAGAAGCCTACAGCTGGACCAAAGCTGAAACTGAGTGACAAAGAGCTCATCGAACGGTTACGTTGATGCAAGTTTGACACTGATCCGGACGATTCTAAATCGCAAACCGGATAATGATTTACACTAAACGGATGAGCTGTCAGTTGGTGCAGTTCTAAACAAAACGTCAGAGAGGGATCTACATGTGAAGCGGAATACATAGCAGCTTCGGAAGCAGCTAATGAAGGAGTCTAGATGAAGGAGTTCATATCCGATCTAGGTGTCATACCTAGTGCATCGGGTCCAATGAAAATCTTTTGTGACAATATCGAGCAATTGCTTTAGCAAAGGAATCCAGATTTCACAAGAGAACCAAACACATCAAGAGACGCTTCAATTCCATCTCGGGACTTAGTCCAGTGGGAGACATAGAGATTTGAAGATACATAACGGATCTGAATGTAATGCATCTGCTGACTCAAGCCTCTTCCACGAAAGCAAAACATGATCAGCACCAAGACTCCATGGGTGTTAGAATCATTACTATATAATCTAGATTATTGACTCTAGTGCAAGTGGGAGACTGAAGGAAATATGCCCTAGAGGCAATAATAAAGTTATTATTTATTTCCTTATTTCATGATAAATGTTTATTATTCATGCTAGAATTGTATTAACCGAAACATAATACATGTGTGAATACATAGACAAACAGAGTGTCACTAGTATGCCTCATTAGACTAGCTTGTTAATCAAAGATGGTTAAGTTTCCTAACCATAGACAAAGGAGTTGTCATTTGATTAACAAGGTCACATCATTAGTTGAATGATCTGATTGACATGACCCATTCCATTAGCTTAGCACCATTGTTTAGTATGTTGCTATTGCTTTTGTCCATGACTTATACATGTTCCTATAACTATGAGATTATGCAACTCCTGCTACCGGAGGAACACTTTGGTACTACCAAACGCCACAACGTGAATCGGGTGATTATAAAGGAGTACTACAGGTGTTCCAAAGGCAGATGTTGGGTTGGCGATTTCGAGATTAGGATTTGTCATCCGATTGCTCTGGAGAGGTATCTCTGGCCCTCTCGGTAATGCACATCACTAAGCCTTGCAAGCATTACAACTAATGAGTTAGCTCTGAGATGATGTATTACGGAGCGAGTAAAGAGACTTGCCAAGAACGAGATTGAACTAGGTATTAGATACCGACGATCGAATCTCGCAAGTAACATACCGATGACAAAGGAACAACGATGTTGTTATGCGGTCTGACCGATAAAGATCTTCATAGAATATGTAGGAGCCAATATGGGCATCCAGGTCCCGCTTATTTGTTATTGACCAAGACATGTCTCGTCATGTCTACATTGTTCTCGAACCGTAGGGTCCGCACGCTTAAGGTTTCGATGACGGTTATATTATGAGTTTGTGTATTTTGATGTACCGAAGGAGTTCGGAGTCCCGGATGTGATCACGAACATGACGAGGAGTCTCGAAATGGTCGAGACATAAAGATTGATATATTGGACGGCTATATTCGGACACCGGAAAGGTTCCGGAAGTTTCCGAAGAAAACCGGAGTGCCGAAGGGGTTACCGGAACCCCCCGGGGAAGTAATGGGCCTTATTGGGCCAAGAGGGGAGAGAGAGGGCCGCACCAGGAGGTGGCGCCCCATGGGGAGTCCGAATAGGACAAGGAGGGGGCGCGCCCCTCTTCCCTCTCCTCTCTTTCCTTCCCCTTCCTCCTTCCTAGTTGGACTAGGAAGGGGAGTCCTACTCCCACTAGGAGGAGGACTCTCCTCCCTTGTCGCGCTCCTAGGGCCGGCCGCCCTCCCCTTGCTCCTTTATATACGGGCAGGGGCACCCTAGAACACACAAGTTGATCCTTGAGATCGCTCCTAGCTGCGGTGCCCCTCCACCATATTCCACCTCGGTCATATCAGAGCGGTGCTTAGGCGAAGCCCTGCATCGGTAGAACATCAAGATCGCCACCACGCCTGTCGGCCGACGGAACTCTCTCCCGAGCTTTGCTAGATCGGAGCCTCGAGGAGCGCCACCGAGCTGTACGTGTGTCAAGAACTCGGAGGTGCCGGAGTAACGGCGCTGGATCGGTTGATCGCGAGGAGAACGCATTTACGATCACTTCCTCTACGCCAGATCGCTCCGCTTAGTCTACGAGGGCACGAGACAACACTCTCCTCTCGCTGCTATGCCATCACCATGGTCTTGCGTGCGAGGAAATTTTTTGAAATTACTACGCTCCCCAACAAAGGGCATCCGAGCCTAGGTTTTATGGTTTGATGTTTTGCACGAGTAGAACACAAGTGAGTTGTGGGCGATATAAGTCATACCGCCTACCAGCATGTCATACTTTGGTTCAGCGGTATTGTGAGATGAAGCGCCCGGACCGACATTACGCCAGACGCTTACGCGAGACTGGTTTCACGCTACGAGCACTCGTGCTTAAAGGTGGCTGGCGGGTGTCTGTCTCTCTCACTTTAGTTGAACCTGAAGTGCGTACGCCGTCCTTGAGATGTTTAAACGGAGTCTATTTGACAAGTATCGCTGTGGTCTTGATGCGAGGTGAGATTGGTTCTTGCTTAAGCCCGTAGCAGCCACGTAAAATTTGCAACAACAAAGTAGAGGACGCCTAACTTGTTTTTGCAGGGCATGTTGTGATGTGATATGGTCAAGACGTGATGCTATATTTTATTGTATGAGATGATCATGTTTTGTAACCGGTTATCGGCAATCGGTGGAGCCATATGGTTGTCGCTTATTGTATGAAATGCAACGCTCTGTAATTGCTTTACTTTATCACTAAGCGGTAGCGATAGTCGAGAAGCAATAGATGGCGAACGACAACGATGCTACGATGGAGATCAAGGTGTCGCTACGGTGACGATGGTGATCACGACGGTAAGCTTCGAGATGGAGATCACAAGCACAAGATGATGATGGCCATATCATATCACTTATATTGATTGCATGTGATGTTTATCCTTTATGCATCTTATTTTGCTTTGATTGACGGTAGCATTTTAAGATGATCTCTCACTAAAATTATCAAGTAGTGTTCTCCGAGTATGCACCTGCTCAAAGTTCGTCGTGCCTGCACACCACGTGATGATCGGGTGATAAGCTCTACGTCCATCTACAACGGGTGCAAGCCAGTTTTGCACACGCAGAATACTCAAGTTAAACTTGACGAGCCTAGCATATGCAGATATGGCCTCGAACACGGAGACCGAAAGGTCGAGCGTGAATCATATAGTAGATATGATCAACATAGTGATGTTCACCATTGAAAACTACTCCATCTCATGTGATGATCGGTTATGGTTTAGTTGATTTGGATCACGGATCACTTAGATGACTAGAGAGATGTCTGTCTAAGTGGGAGTTCTTAAGTAATATGATTAATTGGACTTAAATTTATCATGAACTTAGTCCTAGTAGTATTTTTGCAAATTATGTTCTAGATCTATAGCTCGTTGTTGCTTTCAAATGTTTATTGTGATATGTTCCTAGAGAAAATTGTGTTGAAAGATGTTAGTAGCAATTACACGGATCTGGGTCCGAATCTCGAGGATTATCCTCATTGCTGCACGTAAGAATTATGTCCTTGATGCACCGCTAGGTGACGAACCTATTGCAGGAGCAGATGCGACGTTATGAACGCTTATTAGCTCAATATGATGACTACTTGATAGTTTAGTGCACCATGCTTAAACGGCTTAGAATCGGACTTCAAAGACGTTGAACGCCATGGACCATATGAGATGTTCCAGGAGTTGAAGTTAATATTTCAAGCAAATACCCGAGTTGAGAGATATGAAGTTCCAACAAGTTCTATAGCTAAAAGATGGAGGAGAATCGCTCAACTAGTGAGCATGTTCTCAGATTGTCCGGTACTTCAATCGCTTGAATCAAGTGGGAGTTAATCTTCCAGATAAGATAGTGATTGACAGAATTTTCTAGTCACCATCACTAAGTTACTAGAACTTCGTGATGAACTATAGTATGCAAGGGATAACGAAACGATTCCCGAGCTCTTCATGATGTTGAAATCGACAAGGTAGAAATCAAGAAAGAGCATCAAGTGTTGATGATTGACAAGACCACTAGTCTCAAGGAAAATGGCAAAGGGAAGAAGGGGAACTTCAAGAAGAACGGCAAGCAAGTTGTTGCTCGAGTGAAGAAGCCCAAGTCTGGATCTAAGCCCGAGACTAAGTGCTTTTGCTACAATGGAACTGGTCATCGAAGGAACTACCCCAAGTATTTGGCGGATAAGAAGGATGGCAAAGTGAACAAAGGTATATTTGATATACAAATTATTTATGTGTATTTTACTAGTGTTCGAGTAACCCTCGGTATTTGATACTAGTTCAGTTGCTAAGAGTAGTAACTCAAACAGGAGTTGCAGAATGAAGAAACTAGTTGAAGGGAAGTGACGATGAGTGTTGGAAGTGGTTCCAAGATTGATATGATCATCATCGCACACTCCTATACTTTCGGGATTAGTGTTAAACCTAAATAAATGTTATTTGGTGTTTCGCTGAGCATGAATATGATTTGATCATGTTTATTGCAAAACGTTATTCATTTAAAGTCAAAGAATAATTGTTGTTCTGTTTACATGAATAAAACCTTCAATGGTCGACACCCAATGAAAATAGTTTTCAAAATGGTTATTCATTTAAAGTCAAAGAATAATTGTTGTTCGTTAAATGAATAAAACCTTCATGGTCATACACCCAATGAAAATAGTTTATTGCATCTCGATGTATATACGATATTCATAATATTGATGCCAAAAGATGCAAAGTTAATAATGATAGTGCAACTTATTTGTGGCATCCGTTGGGTCATATCGGTATAAAGCGCATGAAGAAACTCCATAAGGATGGATTTTGGAATCACTTGGTTATGAATCATTTGATGTTTATAACCGGCCTTTGGGCAAGATGACTAAAACTCCGCTCCAACAATGGAAAAGCTACCGACTTGTTGGAAATAAAATAATACCGATGTATGCGATCCAATGAGTGTTGATGCTCGGGCGTATCGTTTTTTCCGACCTTCACAAGATGATTTGAGTAGATATGGGTATATCACACCGAATCAGCTACTTTGCCATTCGGATTTTGCCGCCCGCTAGCGACGCAATAAGCTTTTGCCATCGACAAAAAAGCGGAGGAAAGAACCGGCTGATGGCAAAGACCAAGGTTTCATCGGTTTTTGCCCCCGCGACGGAAGATTGCCGTCAAGCGGACGGCAAAGAGGAGGGGCCCCACCGAGGTTGCAAAAAACTTAACGGTTTTTTGCCGCCCGCTACGGACGCAAAGAGCAAAGGGGAGCAAGGGGGCGGAAAAGAGGAGGCCCCACGAACGTTAACGGGCCCCCCCCTTTCTTTTCCCCACCCGCCCCCAACCCCCGGCCGCCGCCTCCCCGGCCCCGCCCCACCACCTGCCGCCACCGGCCCGCTTCGCCCCTCGGCCGTTGGCGCCCGCCCGCCCCCCCCCACGCCCTTTCCCGGCCCCCAGACGCCCGCCCGCCGCCTCGCCGACCGCCTCCCACCTCGCCACCCCGCGCCTCCCGCCCTGTGAGTTTTTCTTCTTTTTTTTTTTTTCTGTTTTTTAGTTTTAGGTTTATGTTTAGTTTTAGGTTTATAGGTTTAGTTTTAGTTTAGTATTAGGTTTATAGGTTTAGTTTTAGTTTAGTATTAGGTTTAGATTTAGTTTAGTATAAGAAGAAGAAAAGAGGAGAGGAGGAGAAGAAGAAGAGGAAAAAGGAAAGGAGGAAGAAGAAGAAGAAGAAGAAGAAGAAGAAGAAGAAGAAGAAGAAGAAAAAAAGGAAGAAAAGGAAAAGGAAGAAGAAGAAAAGGAAAAAGGAAGAAAAGGAAAAAGAAGAAGAAGAAGACCCCACCCCGAGACCCCCCCAAACCCCACCCCATTAATTTACCCTACCCACACTCACACGACCCTAATTTCACCCACCCTAAAACACTTTTCCCATCATTTGAAACCACCTACCCAGACCTCACCACCTAACCCTTTTAACCCCTAATTTAACCCCATAACAACCCGAATTTATTAATTTTTACCCCGATCCCACCTAATTTCTTTCACCCACCCTGACCACCCGCCTATCACCCCCGACCCCAAGACACCCACCCCAGACCCCCAATTTCAACCTAATTTAATTTTCAAGAACAAGACTACCCGACACGAAACCCACACCTCATTTACCCAAACAGCACCCAAACCCACGGCACCTAAACCCGACAGACATTTCACCACCGACACCTCCAAGGTGTTCGGCCTTCCAGAGGCCGACGGGTCATATATATATTTGTGAATTATTAGTTAGGTCATATTTTTTCGATTTTATGAAAAAACATCATATAATTGTGTTGATCGTAGTTTTAATTGTGCAGTTGTTTCATCGCTGAGGTTTGGTGTTCACGACCGCGTGTTTGAAGCTCGCCTTTCTCGTGGGTGAGCACAAATGACAACTCCTCCTCCCCATTAATTATTTGATCTATTCCGATGAAACTTGATAGCTAGCTATATATGTGTCTTGAATCATCATATGGAATCAATATGGTTCTCCTGCTCGAAAGGTATAGTTATAAATATGCATGCATTTGCATATTTATAACCTTGATTCTTTCAATTGTCCAACGCTATCCATGGATACTAGTTAGATTGGGTTTTCTGGACCGACGATATTTTCGTGTTTTCCTGTTGTTCTCCTTTACACATCCTCTGCTTATTGCAGACGTATCGAGAACGGCGGGAGGTGCCCAAATTTTGGGATCCGAGCATAGCATGGGAAAATGAACCCAATCTACACATACACGGTGGGATTAGGACCCATTACCTATTAGAGTGTAGGTTGTGGACGAATAAAATTGACAAAGTAGATCAACCGATGAATATATACATGGTGAATTAATATAATTGTTGTGTGTCCAGAGCTCGAAAGTCAAGATGAGTGACCGTGCTTGGATGTATACCGTCACAGGTCAACAAATGGAGCGCTGAATGGTTCACAAAACTAAGGGTTTGTGGCCGAGAAATGGCCAAAAGAAAACCTGGTGCCCTGTTCCAAAAGGCAATTGGGAAAAGAAGACAGAGGCTGAAATGGGCAAACACCGCAGAAGAGTGGTTTTACGCCTGATTATATGGGTGGACATTTCATGGTGAGTCCCCCAACATGACCGAAGGGGTGGATCGTCCCGACCGAAGCATGGTACCGGATGGAAAAACATGGTGCAAGGCTATGATGATGCCGGATTGGACGAGGAGATGGAGGAATCCAGGCCTTCAATGAAATGTTGAGTCTTCAAACGCCGCCCACGAGCACACCCCTTTGTCCTTGGATGTCATCTCACAAGTAATGGCTCAAGGCCGCCAACTTGGGCGAGAATGCTATGACGCAATTATAAGTTTGGACGCTTTACCCAAAGGCCATGTAATGCCCGCAAACCTGTACCACCGGAAAAATCCTCCGGAATCAAGATGCCCTATGAGAAGATACATGCCCGTGAGAAAGGATGTGCCTTATTTAGGCTTGACTATGCGGACTTGAACTATTGTCCCATTTGCAAGTCTTCCTATATTGTGGTAGACAACGGTATGGGTGAGAAGACACGACCAAAACCCTTAGTGTTCTTCGGTATATGCCAATCGATCAAGACTTCAACGCCTTTTCATGGTCGAAGAGACGCCGAGATGACATGGCACAAAAAGGCAAAAGAACCGAACTAGATGCGATTGAATTATGATGGTACACATCGATGGTGTTGGGGAAAAAGTTTGATGAATTACATGCGACAAAGCGGCAGATCCGAGGCATCCCGAGTCGGCATCAGACGGATGGGTTCAGTGTTTGGTATGACGGCCCCAATACCTTGTTGGTCTTATTTGTCTTTCCACTCAATCTCCCCGACAGATTATGCAAAGAAAGAACATTTTCCCGACGTTGATAATTCCAGACCCAACTATCCGGCAAAAATATGAATGTACATGCAGCCGCTTAAGGACGAATTGCAAGAAGCCGATAATGGGTTCAAGACATACGACGCTTTAGCAAACGGAACTTCATAATGGTGGTACATGTACTGACGATGACTTGCCATGCGCTTTCGTTGGTGTGTGCATGGAAGGTTCCCTGCCCACATGCAAGGGAGCCTTTGAGTTTCGCTTTTCAGGGGTCGCAAGTTTTCTTGCTTCGACATGCATAGACAGTTCCTGGATCCTCGCCATAAGTTCGAAAGACAAGAAGAACTTCATCGGGGTAGAGTTGTAAAACTCGCACCACCTGATTGAAGCCAAGACCTGGATCGTTAAACGCCTCGAGCGATCCACAACGCCCGTGGTACTTCAAGGGGTTAATACTAAGCACGCGGGACTCACAAAACATGCTTATGGGATCTGCCTTACTAAAGACCTCCTTGCCCACACAACATCGACGTGATGCACATGAGAAGAATATCGCCGAGGCACTTTTTGGTACATTGTTCGCATAGATGGGAAGTCAAAGGATAATACTAAGGCTAGAGTCGATCGGGCGCTATGTGATAGGCCGTACAAAACATGAAAGAACCAAAGGAAAGCAGAATCGACGGCCAAAGGCATGGTTCAATCTTGGAAGGCCCAAATGAGGGAAATTTTGTGGGTAAAGCTTGATGTTCCCGATGGGTATGCAGTAATCTAAAGAGGGAGCGAATCTTGATAAATCAAGATATTTGGTCTCAAGAGTCATGATTGGCACATATGGATTGAGCGGTAATGCCTGATGTTGGGCTTCATCCCCGAGGATGAATGGCTAGTATGGCAGAACTCAGCTATTTCTTCCGTGTTTTTGTGCAAAGAACTATCGCATGTTAGAAGAAATGGAAGAGTTGGCCGGAGTTGATCCAAGTTAGAGAAGATCTTTCCACCGGCTTTTTAACCATCCAGCATTTGATTTTGCATCCCGACCGAGGCAAGATTGGGGGAGCTGCAAAATCGGGTGCTACCTAACCGAGAATGGAAGACGCCGACAAAATGTAAAATAAACGAGAATTGAAGCATCGGGCTGAGGCATTCATCAAGGAGGCGGCAAACTTCGAAAGCGACACGGCCAAAATCGCATTTGCATAATCCAAGCCTCGACAATGTCGAGAGCCTAAAAAGGGTGGATCCAACCTCAGCCTATTCAAAGGGAATTCGCACCAGCTAGTGTTTCACATCCAAGATCTTTGAATAACGAAGAATGGCGGACCATTTCGTGTTATCTTCAACAACCGATAGAAGTGGCGAATCGAGTAAGTTCTGACATTGTTTCCAATTCTTTTCCTTTGAACTACTTTTTTCCTGGATATGTCATACAAGATACGCCCCATATTTCGTATGGAGCGGAGATCCAAAAGGATTCCGTCAAGAGTATGAGCTTCTAGCAAGGAGGTGGCTATCCCGTTTCATCTCTTGGTTCAAACAAACGGTTTTCTATTAGACAATTTCATTTCATTTGCTAATTTGTGCATAATGCAACAATCCTTTCATATTAAACTTGTAGGCTAATTCAGAGTCTATGGACGCCAATTGAGACAAGTCGCTAATGGTTTTGACTATAAGGTCCGCTCATTTGACAAGACGACATCAATGGGTATCGCTTGCATTATGGCAAAGAGTATCTATAGAATCGAAAGTCAACAAATTGTTGTGTATCTGCTATCGGCGAAGGAGGTACCGGTATTTGGGAGAGTTAAGCAATTTATGAACTTGTTCTATGGTGAAAACCCACCAATGTCGTAGTCTTCAAATGTTATTGGTTTCAGCCGGAGACTAGAAGGACTCATGAACATGTAGGGCTAGTTGAAATCAACCAAAGCACTCATTTAGATGTTCCCGATGTCATATTATGGCTCAACACCCCCAAGTATTCTATCTACCGGGGCCTGCCAAACTAATCCAAATCTGAAAGGTTGGGATGTTGTTTATGAAGTCCGCCCGGTAGACTTTCTCCCCAAAGGAAGAGGATTATGAACCTCACATTAACCTGCATACATATGAAGGAGAATTCTTCCAAGAGACACGCCCAAAAAGCCTTTCAAGAACCGCTATTTCACCCCAAAACATTGAAGTAGACAACAATGAACCACATCACCCCGAGGAGGAACAAGAAGAGCCGAACAAGAAGAGGTTACGCATGGATGACCTGTCAATGCTTGACCGACACGCAAGGTGGCCTTGCACATGTTGATGCCAATGAACCCTATGAGCCCGCATTGATTATAGTGATGATGATGATTATGCATTTATTGATGATATGATCCGATTATTAGTAGTGCGTATTAATTTTTTATGTTGTACTTGATGATAATACACTTAATGATAACATATTATTATTCATGTCGGTCTTTTTTTATGTTGTACTAATTTTGTTTACTGTTTGTCATGGCAGGTGTTGAAAGATGGTGGGCCTTCGGGAGCGTGGTCCGAGGTCTTCCATTCCAGACCACCTCTCCGCCGAAAGCTGCGGACAAGATGACCACACCGCCGGGCCCTTCTTCGCCGACCCGGGCCCAGCAGGGACGAGGTAGGAAGAGGGAGGTAGGCACGGGTCGGGAGAGGAGGTAGGGTGACCACGCCCCCGCCACCCCAAACTGTTTCACCCGAGCACGGATCGCTAGGGTGGACTGTCCGGGAGGAGGCTGCACGGACTCCGTCCACGAGCCTGCGGTCCACGGGTCTTGGGACTCGAAGTTCGCCCACGTGACCCGGAGGAGCACATCCGGATGGGGTACTGGCCGATCAGCCCGAGGAGCCGAGGGCTTGCCGATGATGGCGGGAGCCGACCGATCTTGAGGAGGAGGGGGCACCGCCACCAAAAGACACGGCCCCGCTGCCGGTGACCATGAAAGGAGGTGGTTGATTTTCCTGATGGGGAGAGGACGGTGCATTTAATATTTTTGTACCTTGTATTCAAGTTTTTTCAAATAACTAATGTTTGGCCTTGTCATGCGCGAGGTTGGGACCACCATCATAGTGTCCGCCCCCAACCCGCCCTGAGTTCTTTCCGCAAAACTTCCCGGGTTTGTCACGCTGGGTGAGGGTCGCCTGAGCTTGGATTGAGCTGGGAGCACCCGGGCTGCCCGCCCCCCGGATGAGATTATCGACGTGTCGGGTACACGAGGGCATATGGTGATCGAAAGTTCGGGTAATTTCTCCTAACATTTAAAAATCTTCAACTAGCTAGTTATTAATTGTACTAATCAATATTGTCTCATTTGATTGCGAATTTCAGGTGTGAGGAGGGATACGAGGAGGACGCGCCATGTTATCGAGAACCCAAAGCGCCTTACCCGAACCTACGACACGAGGCCGGGTGCGGCTGTTCGAGACTACTACGCCTTGCGTGGTATCAAGAAGACCAAGCCGGGCGCGATAAGTTCCGAGTAAGGAGCATACATGAAGGTAATTCTTAAGGCCTTCTACTTAAGTTCCTTCATTTAGTAATTTAGGAAAGGCCAAGTTTCTATTTGCTAACTTAGGCGCCCAGATGGTGTGCGGATCGGATGGATTGTTGGGAGGTGTTGGTCGATGAGTGGTGCTCAAAACAATGGCTAGCCCTCCACAACGAGGCCAAGGACAAACGTGCTAAATGGAAGGTGTGCACACCATCAAGGCAGCTCCAACTTATATCAGCGAACGGTATGTGGTTTGCTTCATGATTCATGCAACATTCATCATGCTAGCTTGAGCCCTTTAATTACTAATTTTCATTGTTTCTCTCTTTCGTGCACGCCACAATAAGGTGGATAAGGTGGAGGGTACGATGTATGCCATGGCCCACCCCCTTTTTCAAGAAAGTCAAGGCTTTCTCCCCGACCTCGATGATGCAAACAATTCACCAACATCTCCTCCCACAACAAGCTCGGAGATATAGAGAGGGGAAGGCGAGGAAAGGGAGGACTTTAACCCGAGCCGGGTCCCATTGATCCAGGGTTTGATGATATCTGGTTGGAGGTCCCATGGCTCCATAGCCATTGGAGATGGACTTATCCGTCCTAGCACTCTCGAGATCAAGGGGCCAATGAGCTGGCCCGAGATAAGGCCTCGGAACGCCGGAACTCGCCATCAAGGTTAGTGATACATACCGCTTATCTTTCTATTACATTTGTGCGCCCATCAATGATTACAAATGGGTTTGAGGGGTTGGGCTGCTTACAGAGGAGAGAGATAGAACGGAGAAACTTCTGGAGGCGGCGGGAGAGGCAGCGGAGTTGGAGGAGAGGACGCAAAGATGATGGAGGAGGAGAGGGGCCAATGAATGGTGCAAGGGCCATGTACGAGCCCTTGTGGTAAGTTTTTCCAGATTAGCCAAAACATTCATGTAGTGTTTGTCTCATTACTAACTAGTATGACTGAGTCAAAACCAAATGTGCAGGGAGAAGACATGACCCCGCCGATGCCTGATTCCCCGGGACCACGGGAGTTTTATTTGAATGGACATTACTTGCTAGTCTTAACATTTGAGTGTCATCATGCTAACAAGACATTGAAATGATTTTGCAGGAACCCAAAGCATCGACGATCCTTTCCACCACCCGCACGAGCCACCCCGCTTTACACCTCCCGGATCTTGGTAAGTTTATCTAGTGTTTTGCTTAACACATGCATAAAGACCTAGACTTAGCTTTATTTCCTCCAATGCTTACCATAATGACCTAGACTTAGCTTCTCCTCCAAAATGACTTAATAAGCTTATCGACCTCCAAAACCATCCATTTTACCTAAGTTAGCTCTAAAACGATCGATTAGCTTACTTATGTCAAAATTGCATAATTAGCTTAGTTAGCTCATAGACCATCCATTTTACCTAAGTTAGCTCTAAAATGACCCATTTTACCTAGGTTAGCTTATAAATGATCCACATCCAAGTTAGCTCAAAATGACCCATTTCACCTAAATTAGCTCTTAAATGATCCATTTCACCAAGTTAGCTACAAATGATCCATTTCACCTAAATTAGCTCTTAAATGATCCATTTCACCTAAGTTAGCTCAAAAGATCCATTTCAACTAAATTAGCTCATAAATGATCCATTTCACCTGTTAGCTCAAAAACATCCATTTCAACTGTTAGCTCTAAAAGATCCATTTCAACTAAATTAGCTCATAAATGATCCATTTCAACTAAGTTAGCTCATAAATGATCCATTTCACCAGCTAGCTCATAAACCACCCATTTCAACTTAGTTAGCTCATAAATGATCCATTTCACCTTAGCTAGCTCAAAACCACCCATTTCAACTTAGTTATCATATATGATCCATTTAAAGTTAGCTCATAAATGGCATACTCTTCTTGTTCTAGTCTTCTTGTTCTACTCTTCTTGTTCTAGTCCTTCTTGTTCTACCTTCTTGTTCTAACTTTCTTTTTTCATTTTCGATTTCTTTCACTTGACTTAAAGCTTGCATAGATGGAGTGCTCCTTATCCCTTTCTCGCTTTCTTTTGTATCGTTGAACTACATGTATCGTTGGATGAAACTATTGTAATATATATGGTTGGATGCCTCTATGTTGAACTTGTTATGTATGATGGAACTATGCATGTAATATATATGTTTGGATGATGAAGTTATGTGTTGATATCTTATATGTTTGCTCAGAATGGCCTTTTGAAATATATCTATATATGTCATATATATTTGTGATGAAAATTGTTGGATTTAATAAAAAAAGATAAAAGAGCCAATATGGGTTCTTTTGCCCCATCGACGGTAACGTTTTTTTGCCGCCCTCCCGGACGCAAAGAAGACACGTATCTAGTGTGCTTCCGGAAGTACCCATTTGGTCACTTTGCCATCGAGCGACGGCAAAGAACCTGCACTTTGCCATTAGGGCGACGGCAAAGAACCTGACTTTGCCATCGCGGGACGGCAAAGACACTAGAAATTTTGTTAGCGGCGGACGGAAAGGCTCCCGTTGAGTTAACGGACGACGGCAATTATTGCCCCGCTTCTTTGCCGTTCTTCCGGGACGGCAAAGGGCCTTTGCCGCACCACCGGAAGCGGACGCAAAGTAGTGTTTACGAGTACGTGCGGAGCTCGTTGCCTTGGGGCGACGGCAAAGGATTTGCCGGCCATTCAGTTTTTTGCCGCCAGGCGCGCAAAGTAGCTGATTCTAGTGTATCTACTTGATAAACATAAGTCTAAAAAGTTGAAAGGTTCAAAGAATTTCAGAGTGAAGTGGAAAATCATCGCAACAAGAAAATAAAGTTTCGCGATCGATCGGAGATGAATATTTGAGTTGAAGTTTGGTCTTCAATGAAAACAATGTGAATAGTTTCCAGCTCACCACCGAACACCACAACGTTATGGTGTGTCCAACGCAGAATCAATTTTTATTTTGATATGGTGCATCTATGATGTATCACCATTTACCACTATCGCTTTGGGGTTATGCATTAGAGCATATTCACGTTGAATAGAACACCGAAAACCGTGAGACGACACCTTATGAACTATGGTTTAGCAAGAAACCAAAGTTGCTCTTAAAGTTTGGGGATGCGATGATGTGAAAAGCTTCAACCGATAAGCTCGAACCAAATCGAGAAATTGTCTTCAGGATACCCAAAGGAGACATTGGGTACACCTTCTATCACAATCCGGGCAAGACATTTGTTGTTAAGAATGGATCCTTTCTAGAGAAGGAGTTTTCCTAAAGAAGTGAGGGGAGGAAAGTAGAACTTGATAAGGTAATGATCTCCTTATTTGAAAGTAGTTTATCCGAAACCGGTTTCCGACATCTACACCAAATAGTGAGGAAGTTGATGATGTTGATCATGAAACTTCAGATCAAGTTACTACAGAACCTCGAGATCAACCAAGAAGATCCCACTGAGTGGTACGGTAATCCTGTTCGAAGTCATGCTACTAGATCATGATGAACCACAACTATGAAGAAGGATGGTGAGCCCAGATTCCCAAATGGCTTGAGGCCATGAAATCTGAGATGGGATCCATGTAAAAACATAGTGTGGATTTTGGTTGACTTGCCCAGGGTCGGCAAGAATAGAAAACAAGTGGATCTTCAAAAGAAGACGACGCGACGGTTATTATTTTAAAAGCTCGACTTGTCGAAAGGTTTTTCGACAAGTTCAAGGGATTGACTACGATGAGACCTTCTCACCGAAGCGATGCTTAAGTCTGTCCGAATCATGTTAGCAATTGCCGGAAATTATGAAATTTGGCAAATGGATGTAAAGACTGCATTCCTGAATGGATTTCTAGAAGAAGATTTTATGATGAAACCGAATTTTATCGATCCAAAGGAGCTAAAAAGTGTGCAAGCCCACGATCCATTTATGGACGGGCAAGCATCTCGGAGTTGGAATAAACGTTTGATAGTGTGATCAAAGATTTGGGTTTATACACTTTGGAGAAGCCCGAACAAGAAAGTGAGTGGAGCCAGTTTCTGATATTATAGGACATATTACTAATCGGAAATGATATAGAATTTCGGATAGCATAAAGGGATACTTGAATAAGAGTTTTTCATGAAGGACCTCGTGAAGTTGCTAATATTGGGCATCAAAATCTATAGAGATAGATCAAGACGCTTAATTGACTTTCACAAAGCACATACCTTGACAAAATTTTGAAGAAGTTCAAATGGATCAAGCAAAGAAAGGGTTCTTGCCTGTGTTACAAGGTGTGGTTGAGTAAGACTCAATGCCCACCACCGCAGAAGATAGAGAGAAATGAAAGATGTTCCTATGCCTCAGCCATAGGCTCTATCATGTATGCAATGCTTGTACCGACCGATTGTGCCCATAAGCTTAGCAGGAGGTACCAAAGTAATCCAGAGTGGATCATCGACAGCGTCAAGAACATCCAATACCGAAAAGGACTAAGGATATTTTCGATATGGAGGTGACAAAGAGATCATCGAACGGTTACGTTGATGCAAGCTTTTGACACGATCCGACGATTCTAAATCGCAAACCGATACGATTTACACTAAACGGAGGAGTGCCGGGTGCAGTTCTAAACAAAGCGCGAAGGGATCTACATGTGAAGCGGAATACATAGCAGCTTCGAAGCAGCTAATGAAGGAGTCTGGATGAAGGAGTTCATATCCCATCTAGGTGTCATACCTTATCGGGTCCAAAAAATCTTTTGTGACAAATCGAGCAATTGCTTTAGCAAAGGAATCCAGATTTCACAAGAGAACCAAACACATCAAGAGACGCTCAATTCCATCCGGACTTAGTCCGTGGGAGACATAAGATTTGCAAGATACATACCGATCTGAATGTAAAACGCTGACTAAGCCTCTTCCAAGCAAAACATGATCAGCACCAAGACTCCATTGTTAGAATCATTACTATATAATCTAGATTATTGACTTAGTGCAAGTGGAGACTAAGGAAATATGCCCTAGAGGCAATAATAAAGTTATTATTTATTTCCTTATTTCATGATAAATGTTTATTATTCATGCTAGAATTGTATTAACCGGAAACATAATAATGTGTGAATACATAGACAAACAGAGTGTCACTAGTATGCCTCATAGACTAGCTTGTTAATCAAAGATGGTTAAGTTTCCAACCATAGACAAAGGAGTTGTCATTTGATTAACAAGGTCACATCATTAGTTGAATGATCTGATTGACATGACCCATTCCATTAGCTTAGCACCCGATCGCTTAGTATGTTGCTATTGCTTTTGTCCATGACTTATACATGTTCCTATAACTATGAGATTATGCAACCCCTTAATCGGAGGAACACTTTGGTACTACCAAACGCCACAACGAATCGGGTGATTATAAAGGAGTACTACAGGTGTCTCCAAAGGCGATGTTGGGTTGGCGATTTCGAGATTAGGATTTGTCTCCGATTGTCGGAGAGGTATCTTCGGGCCCTTCGGTAATGCACATCACTAAGCCTTGCAAGCATTACAACTAATGAGTTAGCTGTGAGATGATGTATTAAACAGTAAAGAGACTTCCAAGAACGATTGAACTAGGTATTAGATACCACGATCGAATCTCGGGCAGGTAACATACCGATGACAAAGGGAACAACGATGTTGTTTGCGGTCCGACCGATAAAGATCTTAGAATATGTGGAGCCAATAGGGCATCCAGGTCCCCATTGGTTATTGACCGAGACGGTCTCGCATGTCACATTGTTCTAACCGTAGGGTCCGACGCAAGGTTTCCGGGACTTATATTATGAGTTTGTGTATTTTGATGTACCGGGAGTTCGGAGTCCCGGATGTGATCACGGACATGACGAGGAGTCTCAAATGGTCGAGACATAAAGATTGATATATTGGACGGCATATTGACACCGGAAAGGTTCCGAAGTTTCCGGAGAAAATGAGTGCCAGGGGTTACCGGAACCCCCGGGAAGTAATGGGCCTTATTGGGACAAGAGGGGAGAGAGGCCGCACCAGGAGGTGGCCCCCCCATGGGGAGTCCGGGACAGGAGGGGGGGCGCCCCTTTCCCCCCCTCTCCCTCTCTTTCCTTCCCCTTTCCTTCCTAGTTGATTAGGAAAGGGAGTCCTACTCCCACTAGAGGAGGACTCCCCCTTGGGGCCTCCTAGGGGGGCCGCCCCCCCCTTGCCTTTATATAGGGGGGGGCACCCAGAACACACAAGTTGATCCTGAGATCGCCTTAGCCTGGCGGTGCCCTTCCACCATATTCCCCTGGTCATATCGAAGCGGTGCTTAGGCGAAGCCCCGCGGTAGAACAGCAAGATCGCCACCACGCCTGGTTGCGGAATCTCTCCCGGAGCTTTGCGGATCGGAGCTCGGGAGCGCCCCAACTGACGGTGTCAAGAACTCGGAGGTGCCGGAGTAACCGCTGGGATCGTTGGATCCGGGGAGAACACGACATTTCACGGACGCTTCCGAGTCTACGGGTACGAGAAACACTCTCCCCTCCGTATGCCATCACCATGGTCTTAGGGGAGG
>JAHIAM010000047.1:0-23886 GCA_021605205.1 Aegilops longissima | reverse complement strand
CTCTCTTGTGATGAATTGAGTTTCCCTTTTGAAGTTATCTTATCGGATTGAGTCTTTTATGAGAACACTTGATGTATGTCTTGCCGTGCTTATCTGTGGTGACAATGGGATATCATGTGCCACTTGATGTATGTTTTGGTGACCAACTTGGGTTCCGCCATGAACCTATGCATAGGGGTTGGCACCGTTCTTGACTCTCCGGTAGAAACTTTGGGGCATTCTTTGAAGTACTTTTATGTTGGTTGGATGAATCTGAGATTGTGTGATGCATATCGTATAATCATGCCCACGGATACTTGAGGTGACAATGGAGTATCTAGGTGACATTAGGGTTTTGGTTGATTTGTGTCTTAAGGTGTTATTCTAGTACTGAACTCTTTAATAGATTGATCCAAAGAATAACTTTGAGGTGGTTTCGTACCAACCATAATCTCTACGTTTGTTCTCTGCTATTAGTGGCTTTGGAGTGACTCTTTTTGCATGTTGAGGGATTGTTATATGATCTATCTATGTTATTATTGTTGAGAGAACTTGCACTAGTGAAAGTATGAACCCTAGGCCTTGTTTCCTATCATTGCAATACCGTTTACGCTCACGTTTATCACTTGTTACCTTGCTGTTTTATTATTTCAGATTACAAAAACTTATATCTACCATCCATATTGCACTTGTATCACCATCTCTTCTCCGAACTAGTGCACCTATACAATTTACCATTGTATTGGGTGTGTTGGGGACACAAGAGACTCTTTGTTATTTGGTTGCAGCGTTGCTTGAGAGAGACCATCTTCATCCTACGCCTCCCACAGATTGATAAAACTTAGGTCATCCACTTGAGGGAAGTTTGCTCTGTCCTACAAACCAGTGCACTTGCAGGCCCAACAACGTCTACAAGAAGAAGGTTACGTAGTAGACATCAAGCTCTTTTAAGGCGCCATTGCCGGGGAGGCTAGGTAAGTGAAGGTATATCTTTAGATCTTGCAATCGAATCTTTTTGTTTCTTGTTTTAGCACTAGTCTAGTTTATAAAAGAAAACTACCAAAAAATGGAATTGAGTTTGTCTCATATGCTTCACCTTTTTAATATCTTTCGTGAGAATGATGGAAAGGAAAATTGTGCCAAAGTGCTAGAAGAAGAATTACATAGAATGCTTGGCATGAAATATGTGAATGATCAGCATGATTGCAATGTTGTTAGTATGAATTCCTTGAATATCCATGATGCTAATGATATGCAAAGCCACAAGCTTGGGGAAGCTATGTTTGATGAAGATGATATTTTTTGTCCCCCAAGCTTTGATGAGCAAATTTACTATGATGAAAGCATGCCTCCTATCTATGATGATTATTGTGATGACACGTACACTTTAAAGAATAATGATAACCATGAAACTTTTCATCTTGATCTTAATTTTCAATCATATGATAGTTATTTTGTTGAGTTTGCTCCACTATTATTCATGAGAAGAATTTTTCTTATGTGGAGAGTAGTAAAATTTCTATGCAAGTAGATCATAAAAGAACGCTTTAGGTGCTGGTTATATTGTTGAATTCATTAATGATGATACTGAAAATTATTATGAGGCAGTAATATATGCTTGTAGGAATTGCAATAATATCAAGTTTCTCTCTATGTGCTTAAAGTTTTGAAGTTATGTTGTTTATCTTCCTATGCAAGTTGATTATTGTTCCATAAGTTGTTTGCTCACAAAATCCCTATGCATAGGAAGTGGGTTAGACTTAAATGTTCTAGTCATATTCTTCATGTTGATCTTTTATGTTTCAATTCTTATCTTTTATGTGAGCATCATTGAAATCATCATGCCTAGCTAGGGCTTTAAACGTTAGCGCTTGTTGGGAGGCAACCCAATTTTATTTTAGTTTCTTGCTTTTTGGTTCTGTTTAGTAATAAGTAATCCATCTAGCTTCTGTTTAGATGTGTTTTGTGTTTTAATTAGTGTTTGTGCCAAGTAGAACCTTTGGTAAGACTTGGGTGAAGTCTTTATGATCATGCTGTAAAAAAGAAACTTTAGCGCCACGAGATTAGCTAGAACGTTTTACTGGAAAGTGCTATTTAGTTGATTATTTTTGCAGATGATTACTAGACAAATTCTCAGGTCCACCAATTTATTTTAGAATTTTTGGAGTCCCATAAGTTTGCTTTAGTTACAGATTACTACAGACTGTTCAGTTTTTGACAGATTCTGTTTTCATTGTGTTGTTTACTTATTTAGATGAATCTATGGCTAGTAAAATAGTTTATAAACCATAGACAAGTTGGAATAAAGTAGGTTTAACACCAATATAAATAAATAATGAGTTCATTACAGTATCTTGAAGTGGTGTTTTGTTTTCTTTCGCTAACGGAGCTCACGAGTTTTCTGTTAAGTTTTGTGTTGTAGTTTTGGGTAAAGATTCGATGGACTATGGAATAAGGAGTGGCAGCTAAGCTTGGGGATGCCCAAGGCACCCCAAGGTAATATTCAAGGATAACCAAGATCCTAAGCTTGGGGATGCCCTGAAGGCATCCCCTCTTTCGCCTTCGCTCATCGGTAACTTTACTTGAGCTATATTTTTATTCACCACATGATATGTGTTTTACTTGGAGCGTATTTTATCTTGTTAGTATTTGCTTGATGTAATTTAAAATAATGTTTTGCATCTTTAGTTTCAATAAAAAGTCAAGGATAGCCTTTGCCATGCTTATTTTTCTAGTATACATGTTGCTGTTTAAAAAAAAGTTTACCTGTTGCAAAAATACCTAGAAAAGTCTAGAGTGGTATAATGTTGAATATTTTTGCATAAGGAGCTCTAATAAATTTATTACAGTGGGAATTTTAGTTGATAATTTTGGAGTTAGGAAGTATTGATGCTCTTGCATTCTTCAGATCATATTGCTTTTAAGATTGCTGTTATGTTTGCATTGTTATGATGTTTGCTTGTTTAATGATTCTGTTTAAGGATAGGAGTATTAAATATGCATAGGCATTTAGTATGAAATGTTTAATAATAATGTTAGTGATTTGTTACAGTAGAAAATGATAAGGTTTTTGTTGGGGAACGAGTAATTTCAAAAATTTTCCATCACGCATGACCATGGTGATGGCATAGCAACGAGAGGGAGAGTGTCCGCCCACGCACTGTGAGACCAAAGCGGAAGCGCTATAACAACGCTGTTGAGTATCGACGCCTTCACGATCCGACGATCCAAGCACCGAACGACGCACCTCCGAAGTTCGCACGCTCAGCTCGATGACAATCCCTGACCATCCAGCAAAGTGTCGGATGAGTTCCACAAGACGACGGGCAGGACGATGTTGATGCCCACGACGCAGGGCTTCGCTAAGCCGCTGACGATATGACTTCTCCGGCAGGCTTCGCTAAGCTCCGCACGATATGACCGGTGGAATATGGAAGGGGCACGACACGCTAAGGAAAGATCCAGAGATCAACTTGTGTGTATGGGGTGCCTGCCTCGTGATATAAAGGAGCCAAGGGGGGGTGCGGCCAGCCTTGGGGAGGCGCGGAGGAGTCCTACTCCCACCGAGTAGGACTCCCTCCTAGTTGGATTAGATTGAGGAGGGAAGAGGAAGGGCGCCCTCCTTGTCCTATTCGACTAGAGGGGAGGGGCAGCCCACCGGCCGCCCTTCCTCTTCTCTTATGGCCCATTAAGGCCCATAGACCTCCCGGGGTTCCGTAACCTCCGCATCCAGAAATTCGATTTCACTCGAACACTTCCGATGTCCAAATGTAGGCTTCCAATATATCAATCTTTATGTCTCGACCATTTCGAGACTCCTCGTCATGTCCGTGATCACATCCGGACTCAACAACCTTCGCATCAATACTTATAAACTCATAATGAACTCACATCGAACGTTGTTGCAGGACTTCCTACGGGTTCGAGAACTATGTAGACATGACCTAGAACCATTCTCGTCAATAACCAATAGCGAACCTGGATGCCCATATTGGTTCCTACATATTCTACGAAGATCTTTATCGGTCAAACCGCATAACACATACGTTGTTCCTTTGTCATCGGTATGTTACTTACCCGAGATTCGATCGTTGATCCAATACCTAGTTTAATCTGCTACCGTAAGTCTCTTTACTCGCTCGAATTCATCATCTCACAACTAACTCATTAGTTGTAATGCTTGCAAGGCTTAAGTGATGTGTATTACCGAGAAGGCCTAGAGATACCTCTCCGACAATCGGAGGACAAAACCTAATCTCAAATACGCCAACCCAACAAGTACCTTTGGAGACACCGAGTACTCCTTTATAATCACCCAGCTATGCCAGGATGTTTGGTAGTACCAAAGTGTTCCTCCGTAAACGGAGTTGCATAATCTCATAGTTATAGGAACATGTATGGGTCATGAAGAAAGCAATAGCAACATACTAAACGATCAAGTGCTAGGCTAATGAATGGGTCATGTCAATCACATCATTCTCCTAATGATGTGATCACGCTAATCAAATGACAACTCATGTCTATGGTTAGGAAACATAACCATCTTCGATTAACGAGCTAGTCAAGTAGAGGCATACTAGTGACACCTGTTTGTCTATGTATTCACACATGTATTATGTTTCCGTTAATACATTTCTAGCATGAATAATAAACATTTATCATGATATAAGGAAATAAATAATAACTTTATTATTGCCTCTAGGCATATTTCCTTCATCTCCCACTTGCACTAGAGTCAATAATCTAGTTCACATCGCCATGTGATTTAACATCAATAGTTCACATCTATATGTGGTTAACACCATAGTTCACATTGACATGTGACCAACACCCAAAGGGTTAACTAGAGTCAGTAATCTAGTTCACATCGCTATGTGATTAACACCCAAAGAGTACTAAGGTGTGATCATGTTTTGCTTGTGAGATAATTTTAGTCAACGGGTCCTTACATTCAGAGCCGTAAGTATTTTGCAAATTTCTATGTCTACAATGCTCGCACGGAGCTACTCTAGCTAATTGCTCCCACTTTCAATATGTATCCAGATAGAGACTCGAGTCATCTAGATCAGTGTTAAAACTTGTATCGACGTAACCCTTTACTTACTAACCTTCTTTCACTTCCATAATCGAGAAACATATCCTTATTCCACTAAGGATAATTTTGACCGCTATTCATTGATCTACTCTAGATCACTATTGCACTCCTTGCCAAACTTAGTGGTAGGGTATGCAATAGATCTGGTACAAGCATGACATACTTTATAGAACCTATGGCTGATGCATAGGGAATGACTTTCATTCTCTTTCTATCTTCCGCCGTGGTCGGGTTTTGAGTCTTACTCAATCTCACACCTTGTAACACGTGCAAGAACTCTTTTTGACTGCTCCATTTTGAACTACTTCAAAATCTTGTCAAGGTATGTATTCATTGAAAACTTATCGCCGCCTTGATCTATCTCTATAGATCTTGATGCTCAATATGTAGCAGCTTCACCGAGGTCTTTCTTTGAAAAACTCCTTTCAAATACTCCTTTATGCTTTGCGAATAATTCTACATTATTTCCGATCAACAATATGTCATTCACATATACTTATCGAAATGTCGTAGTGCTCCCACTCACTTTCTTGTAAATACAGCTCCAAAAGTCTCAGATAAAACCATATGCTTTGATCAAATCATCAAGCATATATTCCAACTCCGAGATGCTTGCACCATCCATAGATGGATCTGGAGCTTGCACATTTTGTTAGCTCCTTTAGGATTGACAAAACCTTCGTTGCATCATATACAACTCTTCTTTAATAAATCCATTAAGGAATGTAGTTTTGACATCCATTTGCCAGATTTCATAAAATGTGGCAATTGCTAACATGATTCGACAGACTTTACATCGCTCAGTTGAGAAAATCTCATTGTAGTCAACACCTTGAACTTGTCAAAACCTTTTATGACAAGTCGAGCTTTGTAGATAGTAACACTACTATCAACATCTGTCTTCCTCTTGAAAATCCATTTATCTACATGGCTTCGATCATCGAGCAAGTCAATCAAAGTCCATACTTTGTTCTCATACATGGATCCTATCTCGATTTCATGGTCTCAAGCCATTTCTGAATCTGGCTCATCATCGCTCCTCATAGTTCGAGGTTTCATCATGTTCTAGTAACATGACTTCTAGAATAGGATTACCGCCACTCGATGCGGATCTTACCTCGGAAGACCTACGAGGTTTGGTAGCAACTTGATCTAAGTTTCATGATCATCATCATTAACTTCCTCACTAATTGTGTAGGAATCACGAACTGATTCGTGATGAACTACTTTCCAATAAGGGAGAAGATAATTATCTCATCAAGTTCTACTTACCTCCCACTCACTTCTTTCGAGAAAACCCTTCTAGAAAGGATCCAATTTAGCAACGAAAATCTTGCCTTCAGATCTGTGATAGAAGGTGTACCCAAAGCCTCCTTTGGGTATCCTATGAAGACACATTTTCCGATTTGGGTTCGAGCTTATCGGTTGAAGTTTTTTACATAAGCATCACAACTCCAAACTTTAAGAAACGACTTAGGTTTATCGTTAAACCATAGTTCATACGGTGTCATCTCAACGGATTTAGATGGTGCCCTATTAAACGTGAATGCAGCTGTCTCTAATGCATAACCCCAAAACGATAGTGGTAAATCGGTAAGATACATCATAGATCGCACCATATCCAATAAAGTGCGTTACGACGCTCGACACACCATTATGCTGTGGTGTTCCGTGGCGTGAGTTTAAACTATTTCACATTGTTTCAAATGAAGACCAAACTCATAACTCAAATATTTATCTCCACGATCGATCGCAGAAACTTTATTTCTTGTTACGATGATTTTCCACTTCACTTGAAATTTTGAACTTTTCAATTATTTCAGACTTATGTTTCATCAAGTAGATATACCCATATCTGCTCAAATCATCTGTGAAGGTCGAAAATAACAATACTTGCCACGAGCATCAACACTCATTGGATCGCATACATCGGGTATGTATTATTTCCAATAAGTCAATAGCTTGTTCCATTGTTCCGAGAACGGAGTTTTAGTCATCTTGCCCAAAAGGCACGGTTCGTAAGTACCAAGTGATTCATAATCAAGTGATTCCAAAAGTCCATCATTATGGAGTTTCTTCATGGCTTTTACAATCGATATGACCCAAACGGCAAGGCACAAATAAGTTGCACTATCATTATTAACTTTGCATCTTTTGGCATCAATATTATGAATATGTGTATCACTACGATCGAGATCCAACAAACTATTTTTATTGGGTGTATGACCATTGAAGGTTTTATTCATTTAAACAGAACAACAATTATTCTTTGACTTTAAATGAATAACCTTTGCAATAAACATGATCAAATCATATTTATGCTCAACACTAAATAACACTTATTTAGGTTCTACACTAATCCCGAATGTATAGGGAGGTGCGATGATGATCATATCAATCTTGGAACTACTTCCAACACTCATCGCCACTTCCCTTCAACTAGTCTCTGCTTATTCTGAACTCCTGTTTCGAGTTACTAATCTTAGCAACCTAACAGTATCAAATACTCAGGGCTACTATAAACACTAGTAAGGCACACTCAATAACCGTATATCAAATATAACCTTGTTCACTTTGCCATCCTTCTTATCCACCAAATATTCGGGGTAGTTCCGCCCAAAGGACCAGTTCCATTGCAGCAAAGTATCGGCCTCGTGCTTAGGTCTAGACTTGGGCTTCTTCACCGAGCAGCAACTTGCTTGCCATTCCTTTTGAAGTTCTTTCTTCCCTTTGCCCTTTTCCTTGAGACTAGTGGTTTTGTCAATCATCAACACTTGATGCTTTTCTGATTTCTACCTTCGCCGATTTTAGCATCCCAAGAGCTCGAGAATCTTTTTCGCCATCCCTTGCATTATAGTTCATCACGGTTCTACTAACTTAGTGATGGTGACTAGAGAATTTGTCAATCACTATCTTATCCGAAGATTAACTCCCACTTGATTCAAGCGAAAGTATTTGAAACTGAGCACATGCTCACTAGTTGAGCGATTCTCCATCTTTTAGCTATAGAACTTGTTGGAGACTTTATCTCTCAACTCGGTATTAACTTCAACCCTGGAACATCTCATATGGTCCATGACGCTCAAAACGCCTTTGAAGTCCCGATTCTAAGCCCTAAATGGTGCACTAAACTATCAAGTAGTCATCATATTGAGCTAGCCAAACGCTCATAACGCCCCGATTCCGCCATGCAATAGGTCTTACCCGGGTGCATTAAGGACATAATTTTTCAAAAGAATGAGGATAAACCTCAATCACGGATCCAATCCGCATCATTGCTACTAACATTTTTCAACATAATTTTTCTAGGAATATATCAAAGAAAACATATAAAAGCATAGGGAAGCAACAACGGAAGCTATTGATCTACAAATAATTTGCAAAATACTACCAGACTAAGTTCATGATAAATTTAAGTTCAATTAATCATATTATTTAAGAACTCCCACTTAGACCGACATCTCTAGTCATCTTAAGTGATTACGTGATCCAAATCAACTAAACCATGTCCATCATCACGTGAGATGGAGTAGTTTCAATGGTGAACATCACTATGTTGATCATATTCATTATATGATTCACGCTCGACCTTTCGGCCTCCGTGTTCCGGGCCTATCTGATATGCAAGGCTCGCCAAGTTTAACTCGAGTATTCCGGTAAGAACTGTTTTGCACCTGCTATTTGAACGTAGAGCCTATCACACCCGATCATCACGGGTGTCTCAAAGACGAAAATTTCAAACGGTGCATACCGGGAGAACCTTTTGATAATTTTGGTGAGAGATCATCTTATAATGCTACCCCAATCAAAGCAAGATAAGATGCATAAAGGATAAACATCACATGCAATCAATATAAGTGATATGATATGGTCATCATCTTTGTGCTTGTGATTCCATCCCAAGCAACGCCATGATCACCATCGCCACCGGCGCCGACACCTTGATCTCCATCGTAGCATCGTTGTCGCCTCGCCAACTATTGCTTCTACGTATCGCTACTCCTTAGTGATAAAGTAAAGCAATTACATGGCGCTTATTTCATACAATAAAGCAAAACCATATGGTTTCGCCACCGATAACTCGTTACAAAACATGATCATCTCATACAATAAAATATAGCATCACGCCTTGACCATATCACATCACAACATGCCCGCAAAACAAGTTAGACGCCCCACTTTGTTGTTGCAAGTTTTACGTGGCTGCTACGGGCTGAGCAAGAACCGTTTACCACGCATCAAAACCACAACGAATTTCCAAATAGACTCCGCTTTTAACCTTCTCAAGGACCGGCGAGCCACACTGATTCAACTAAAGGAGAGAGAAGACACCGCCGTCACCTTTAAGCAACGAGTGCTCGGAGCGGTGAAACCAGCCTCCCAGAAGCGCATAACGGAATGTCGGTCCGGCCGCTTCATCTCACAATACCGCTGAACCAAAGTATGACATGCTGGTAGGCAGATGACTTGTATCGCCCACAACTCACTTGTGTTCTACCGCACATGACATCAACGCATAAAACCAGGCTCGATGCCATGCTAAACGAGTAATTTCAAAAATTTCCACGATCACGCATGACCATGGTGATGGCATAGCAACGAGGGGGAGGTCCGCCCACGCACCTGAGACCGAAGCGGAAGCGCGAAACAACGGTTGATGTAGTCGACGCCTTCACGATCCGACCGATCCAAGCACCGAACGGACGGCACCTCCGAGTTTCCCACACGCTCAGCTCGATGACAATCCCCTGACCCATCCAAAGAAAGTGTCGGGATGAGTTCCACAAGACGACCGCAGGACGGGTTGATGCTCCCGACGGGGTTCCCTTGCCCGCGACGATATGACTTCCCGCAAGGGGTTTCCCTAAGCTCCCGACGATATGACCGGTGGAATATGGTGGAAGGGGCACCCGGACACGCTAAGGAAAGATCCAGATCAACTTTGTGTTATGGGGTGCCCCGCCTGTATATAAAGGAGCCAAAAGGGCCGCCTTGGGAGGCGGCCGAGGAGTCCTACTCCCACCGGGAGTAGGACTCCTCTCCTAGTTGGATTAGATTGAGGAGGGGAAGAGGGGCCCGCCCTCCTTGTCCTATTCGACTAAGGGGGAGGGGGGCAGCCCACCGGCCGGCCCCTTCCTTCTCTCTTATGGCCCATTAAGGCCCATAGACCTCCCGGGTTCCGTAACCTCCCGATCTCCAAAATTTCGATTTCACCAACACTTGATGTCCAAATGTAGGCTTCCAATATATCAATCTTTATGTCTCGACCATTTCGAGACTCCTCGCCATGTCCGTGATCACATCCGGACTCCAACAACCTTCGGCATCAATACTTATAAACTCATAATGAACTATCATCGAAACGGTTAAGGGACCCTTACGGGTTCGAGAACTATGTAGACATGACCTAGAACCATTCTCGGTCAATAACCAATGGGAACCTGGATGCCCATATTGGTTCCTTTAATATTCTAATAAGATCTTTTATCGGTCAAACCGCATAACGACATAAGTTGTTCCCTTTGTCATCGGTATGTTACTTACCCGAGATTCGATTGTCGGATCCAATACCTAGTTCAATCTCGCTACCGGTGTCTCTTTACTCGCCTCCAATTCATCATCTCACAACTAACTCATTAGTTGTAATGCTTGCAAGGCTTAAGTGATGTGTATTACGGAGAAGGCCTAGAGATACCTCTCCGAAATCGGAGGACAAAACCTAATCTCAAATACGCCAACCCAACAAGTACCTTTGGAGACACCTGTAGTACTCCTTTATAATCACCCCGCCAAGGGTTTGGTAGTACCCAAAGGCCTTCCGAAACGGAGTTGCATAATCTTAGTTATAGGAACATGTATGGGTCATGAAGAAAGCAATAGCAACATACTAAACGATCAAGTGCTAGGCTAACGGAATGGGTATGTCAATCACATCATTCTCCTAATGATGTGATCCCGTTAATCAAATGACAACTCATGTCTATGGTTAGGAAACATAACCATCTTCGATTAACGAGCTAGTCAAGTAGAGGCATACTAGTGACACTGCTTGTCTATGTATTCACACATGTATTATGTTTTGGTTAATACATTTCTAGCATGAATAATAAACATTTATCATGATATAAGGAAATAAATAATAACTTTATTATTGCCTCTAGGCATATTTCCTTCGCTTTGCATTGGTTTATACTAACCTATCTCACGAAGTTCTTGTTGAGTTTGTTGTGAATGAAGCTTTGATAAAAAGAGAAACCATGATATGAGAGGAATTAAGAGAACAAAAGTTGCTTAGGGATGCCCAAGGCACCCCTAGATAATATTTCAAGAAGTCTCAAGCATCTAATTGAGGATGCCCCGAGGCATCCCACATTTTCTTCAACAACTATCGGTTAGTATCGGGTTGAGCCTAAGTTTTTTCTTCAATTGAGTTGTGCTATCCTTGCAATGTAGTTTTATTTAGCTTTGCTTGCTGTTTGAATAAAGTATCAAGATCTGAAATTTTAAATGTTAGAGAGTCTTCACATAGTTGCAAAATTATTCACTACTCATTGATCTTTACTTATATCTTCGGAGTAGTTTGTCATTTGCTCTAGTGCATCACTTATATCTTTTAGAGCACAATGGTGGTTTTATTTTGAAGAAATAGATGAACCTCATGCTTCACTTATATCATTTTGAGAGTCTTAAATAGCATGGTAATTTGCTTAAATAATCCTAATATGCTAAGCATACAAGATTTGTAAGATTTCTTATGAGTGTGTTGAATACTAAGAGAAGTTTGATACTTGATAATTGTTTTGAGATATGGAGATAGTGATATTTAAGGAATGCTTGTGTTGAAGTTAGTAGTGTGACGTCCCCGATTCAATCGATACTAATCATGCACGCAAATGTGTACGATCAAGATCGGGACTCACGGAAGATATCACCACACAACTCTAAAAAATAAATAAGTCATACAAGCATCATAATACAAGCCAGGGCCCCGAGGGCTCGAATACAAGTGCTCGATCATAGACGAAGCAAGGAAGTAATATCCGAGTACGCATATGTTAAACAAAGTTTGTTTAAAAGGCTAGCACAAACCGATACAGACGAAGAGGCGCAGCCTCCCCGCCCGGGATCCTCCTAACTACTCCAGTCGCCGGGCAATGGGCTGCCGAGTAGGGCACCTCCGTGTAGAAGTCATCATCGACGGTTGCCGCCTGGCTCCATCGTTCGGTCGCAGCAACCGGAAAGAAAGGGGGAAAAGGGGGAACAAGGCAACCATGAGTACTCATCCAAAGTACCTGCAAGCAAGGAGCCACCACATATGCAATATATGTGTAAAGGGCCATATCGGACCGAATCGGAATGCCGTAATAAGAGGGGATAGCTAGTCTTATCGAAAACTACGCTTCGGTCACCCCCTTGCCATCATTATGGAGTTTCTTCATGCTTTACAATCGATATGACCTAAACGGGCAAAGCAAGCTACAAATAAGTTGCACTATCATTATTAACTTTGCATCTTTTGGCATCAATATTATGAATATGTGTATCACTCACGATCGAGATCCAACAAACTATTTTATTGGGTGTATGACTATTGAAGGTTTTATTCATTTAAACAGTAACAACAATTATTCTTTGACTTTAAATGAATAACTGCTTTGCAATAAACATGATCAAATCATATTTATGCTCAACACTAAATAACACTTTATTTAGGTTCTACACTAATCCCTAATGTATAGGAGTAAAGCGATGATGATCATATCAATCTTGAACTACTTCCAACACTCATCGCCACTTCCCCTTCAACTAGTCTCTCGCTTATTCCAGAACTCCTGTTTCGAAGTTACTAATCTTAGCAACCTAACGAGTATCAAATACCTGTGGCTACTATAAACACTAGTAAGGCACACGTCAATAACTCAGATATCAAATATAACCTTGTTCACTTTGCCATCCTTCTTATCCACCAAATATTCGTGGGTAGTTCCGCCCAAACATGACCAGTTCCATTGCAGTAAAAGTACTCGGCCTCGTGCTTAGGTCTAGACTTGGGCTTTTCACTCGAAAGCAGCAACTTGCTTGCCATTCCTTTGAAGTTCCCTTCTTCCTTTGCCCTTTTCCTTGAGACTAGTGGTTTTTGTCAATCATCAACACTTGATGCTCTTTTCTGATTTCTACCTTCGCCGATTTTAGCATCGCCAAGAGCATCGAGAATCCTTTTTCGCCATCCCTTGCATACTATAGTTCATCAATAAGTTCTACTAACTTAGTGATGGTGACTAGAGAATTCTGTCAATCACTATCTTATCCGGAAGATTAACTCCCACTTGATTCAAGCGATTGAAGTACCTGCATAATCTGAGCACATGCTCACTAGTTGAGTTTATCTCTCCATCTTTTAGCTATAGAACTTGTTGGAGACTTCATATCTCTCAACTCGGTATTAACTTCAATTCCTCGAACATCTCATATGGTCCATGACGCTCAAAACGCCTTTGAAGTCCCGATTCTAAGCCGCTAGCATGGTGCACTAAACTATCAAGTAGTCATCATATTGAGCTAGCCAAACGCTCATAACGCTCTGTATCCGTTTCATGCAATAGGTCCGCTACCTAGCGTGCATTAAGGACATAATTCTCTCACAAGTAGCAATGAGGATAAACCTCAGATCACGGATCCAATCCGCATCATTGCTACTAACATTTTTCAACATAATTTTCTCTAGGAATATATCAAAGAAAACATATAAAAGCATAGGGAAGCAACAACGAAGCTATTGATCTACAAATATAATTCTGCAAAATACTACCAGGACTAAGTTCATGATAAATTTAAGTTCAATTAATCATATTATTTAAGAACTCCCACTTAGACCGACATCTCTAGTCATCTTAAGTGATTACGTGATCCAAATCAACTAAACCATGTCCGATCATCACGTGAGATGGAGTAGTTTCAATGGTGAACATCACTATGTTGATCATATTCTACTATATGATTCACGCTCAACCTTTCGGTCTCCGTGTTCCGAGGCCATATTCCGTTATATGCGTAAGGCTCGCAAGTTTAACTCGAGTATTCACAGGCGCAACTGTTTTGCACCCGCTGTATTTGAACGAGAGCCTATCACACCCGATCATCACGTGGTGTCTCAAAGATCAAGAACTTTCGCAACGGTGCATACTGTGGAGAACACTTTGATAATTTTGTGAGAGATCATCTTATAATGCTACCGCAATCAAAGCAAGATAAGATGCATAAAGGATAAACATCACATGCAATCAATATAAGTGATATGATATGGTCATCATCATCTTGTGCTTGTGATCTCCATCGCCAAGCAACGCCATGATCACCATCGCCACCGCGCCGACACCTTGATCTCCATCGAGTATCGTTGTCGCCCCGCCAACTATTGCTTCTACGACTATCGCTACTCCTTAGTGATAAAGTAAAGCAATTACATGGCGCTTGCATTTCATACAATAAAGCGATAACCATATGGTTCTCGCCAGGCTGTCGATAACTCGTTACACAAACATGATCATCTCATACAATAAAATATAGCATCACGCTTGACCATATCACATCAATAACATGCCCTGCAAAAACAAGTTAGACGCCCTCTACTTTGTTGTTGCAAGTTTTACGTGGGCTGCTACGCGCTGAGCAAGAACCGTTCTACTCCACGCATCAAAACGACAACGACATTCGCAAATAGACTCCGCTTTTAACCTTCTCAAGGACCAAGCGAGCCTACACTCGATTCAACTAAAGTGAGAGAGACACATCCACGGTCACCTTTAAGCAACGAAAGTGCTCTGAGCGGTGAAACCGGGCCTCGCGAAGCTGCATAACGTAATGTCGGTCCGGGCCGCTTATCTCACAATACCGCTGAACCAAAGTATGACATGCTGGTAGGCGTGATGACTTGTATCGTCCACAACTCACTTGTGTTCTACTCGCGCACATGACATCAACGCACAAACCAGGCTCGGATGCCATCGCTAGGGAACGTAGTAATTTCAAAAATTTCCCACGATCACGCATGACCATGGTGATGGCATAGCAACGAGAGGGGAGTGTCCGCCCACGCACTGTGAGACCGAAAGCGGAAGCGCGAACAACGTATTGATGTAGTCGACGCCTTCACGATCCGACCGCATCCAAGCACCGAACGTGACGCGCACCTCCGAGTTCCGCATACACGCTCAGCTCGATGACAATCCCTGACTCGATCCAAAGAAAGTGTCGGGATGAGTTCCACAAGACGACGCGGGCAGGACGATGTTGATGCTCCATCGACGAGGGCTTCACTTAAGCTCAACTGACGATATGACTTCTCCGGCGCAGGGCTTCGCCTAAGCTCCGCGGACGATATGACCAAGTGGAATATGGTGGAAGGGGCACCAGACACGGCTACAGGAAAGATCCAGAGATCAACTTGTGTGTTAGAGGGGTGCCCCTGCCTCAGATATAAAGGAGCCAAGGGGGGGTGCGGCCAGCCTTGGGAGAGGCTGAGGAGTCCTACTCCCACCTGGAGTAGGACTCTCTCCTAGTTGGATTAGGATTGAGGAGGGGAAGAGGGAAGGGGGCCGCCTCTCCTTGTCCTATTCGACTAGAGGGGAGGGGGCGCGAGCCCACCTGGCCGGGCTTCTTCTTCTCTCTCTTATGGCCCATTAAGGCCCATAGACCTCCCCGGGGTTCTGCAATCCTCCTGACATCTGCAGAATTTCGATTTCACCTGAACACTTCCATGTCCAAATGTAGGCTTCCAATATATCAATCTTTATGTCTCGACCATTTCGAGACTTCCGTCATGTCCGGGTGATCACATCCGGACTCAACAACCTTCGCATCAATACTTATAAACTCATAATGAACTATCATCGAACGTTGTTGTATGACCTTTCACGGTTCGAGAACTATGTAGACATGACCTAGAACCATTCTCATCAATAACCAATAGCGGAACCGGATGCCCATATTGGTTCCTACATATTCTACTAAGATCTTTTATCGGTCAAACCGCATAATCGATTACATGCTGTTCCCTTTGTCATCGGTATGTTACTTTACCCGAGATTCGATTGTCGGTATCCAATACCTAGTTCAATCTCGCTACACGTAAGTCTCTTTTACTCGTCTGCATTCATCATCTCACAACTAACTCATTAGTTGTAATGCTTGCAAGGCTTAAGTGATGTGTATTACGGAGAAGGCCTAGAGATACCTCTCCGACAATCGGAGGACAAAACCTAATCTCAAATACGCCAACCCAACAAGTACCTTTGGACAGCAGTGTACTTCCTTTATAATCACCCAATTATTGCTAGACGCTTGGTAGTACCCAAAAGTGTTCCTCCGAAACGGAGTTGCATAATCTCATAGTTATAGGAACATGTATGGGTCATGAAGAAAGCAATAGCAACATACTAAACGATCAAGTGCTAGGGCTAACTGAATGGGTCGTCAATCACATCATTCTCCTAATGATGTGATCCCGCTAATCAAATGACAACTCATGTCTATGGTTAGAAACATAACCATCTTCGATTAACGAGCTAGTCAAGTAGAGGCATACTAGTGACACTGCTTGTCTATGTATTCACACATGTATTATGTTTCCGTTAATACATTTCTAGCATGAATAATAAACATTTATCATGATATAAGGAAATAAATAATAACTTTATTATTGCCTCTAGGGCATATTTCCTGGGCTTTGCATTGGTTTATACTAACCTATCTCACGAGTTCTTGTTGAGTTTGTTGTGAATGAAGCTTTTGATAAAAAGAGAAACCATGATATGAGAGGAATTAAGGAGACACAAAAGTTCAAGCTTAGGGATGCCCAAGGCACCCCCTAGATATATTATTTCAAGAAGTCTCAAGCATCTAAGCTTTGAGGATGCCCCGTAGGCATCCCACATTTCTTCTTCAACAACTATCGGTTAGTATCGGGTTGAGCCTAAGTTTTTGCTTCTTCAATTGAGTTGTGCTATCCTTGCAATGTAGTTTTATTTAGCTTTGCTTGCTGTTTGAATAAAGTATCAAGATCTGAAATTCTTAAATGTTAGAGAGTCTTCACATAGTTGCAAAATTATTCGACTACTCATTGATCTTTACTTATATCTTTCGGAGTAGTTTGTCATTTGCTCTAGTGCATCACTTATATCTTTTAGAGCACAATGGTGGTTTTATTTTGAAGAAATAGATGAACCTCATGCTCACCACTATTATATCATTTTGAGAGTCTTAAATAGCATGGTAATTTGCTTAAATAATCCTAATATGCTAAGCATACAAGATTTGTAAGATTTCTTATGAGTGTGTTGAATACTGAGAAGTTTGATACTTGATAATTGTTTTGAGATATGGAGATAGTGATATTTAAGGAATGCTTGTGTTGAAGTTAGTAGTGTGACGTCCTCGATTCAATCGTGATACTAATCATGCACGCAAATGTGTACGATCAAGATCAGTGACTCACGGAAGATATCACGACACAACTCTAAAAAATAAATAAGTCATACAAGCATCATAATACAAGCCAATTTCCGAGGGCTCGAATACAAGTGCTCGATCATAGACGAAGTCACGGAAGCAATAATATCCGAGTACGCATATAAGTTAAACAAAGTTTGCCTTAAGAAGGCTAGCACAAATGGATACGACGAAGAGCGCGCAGGCCTCCGCGCTCGGGATCCTCCTAACTACTTCCAGTCGCCGGCAGCTGGCTGCACGTAGTAGGGCACCTCCGTGTAGAAGTCATCATCGACGGTGGCGCCTCGCCCTGGCTCCACTCGTCGGTCGCAAAGAACCGGTAAAGAAAGGGGAAAAGGGGGAACAAGGCAACCATGAGTACTCATCCAAAGTACTCAAGCAAGGAGCTACACTACATATGCATGGATATATGTGTAAAGGGCCATATCAAAGGACCGAACTGCAGAATGCCGTAATAAGAGGGGATAGCTAGTCTTATCGAAAAACTACGCTCGTCACCTCCGCCTTGCCACATGTAGAAGAGAGTCGATCAAGTCCTCCAAGTAGCATCACAGCAGCAAAATCCTACCCGCGATCCCTCCTCGTAATCCCCGAGAGAGCGACCACCGGTTATATCCGCACTTGGAAGGGTGTGTTTTATTAAGTATCCGGTTCTAGTTGTCATAAGGTCAAGGTACAACTCCAAGTCGCCCCTGTTATCAAGATCACGGGCTATTCAATAGATTAAATTACCCCGCAGGTGCACCACATAACCCAACACGCTTGATCCCATTTGGCCGACACACTTTTCTCGGGTCATGCCCCACCGCGGAAGATCAACACGCCGCAGCCCCACCTAGGCACAACAGAGAGGCCAACACGCCGGTCTAAACCTGTTAACGACAGGGTCCGGGCCCATCGCCCATAGCACACTCAAGACTGGCGACAAGGCCAAAGCGAACTAGCCCCTTAATACAAGAGCAGTGCATATTGCTCCAATCCGCGCTACCACACCGTCAAGGCCACGGCGTTTCACCGATACCACGACGTCTGGATACCCCATAACTACTCCCACGAGATGGTTAGTGAGGATAGACCAAATGGCCGCACCTGCATCAAATACCCAGATCTCAAGCAATGTGTTAGCATTCGCTGGCCGACCAGGCCAGGCCCACCTCTCCTAGGTGGTCTCAACCTGCCCCGCCGCCCCGCCACAGTAATAATGGGGCCGCTTGGAACCTGTGCCCACCTCTACTGGGATGGAGCCACCGCCCTTTCAGCCCCATCTCCTAACAAGATCACAGAAGTAACAAGCAGTAAAGTATATAGTATATGCCCGTGATCACCTCCCAAAGTGATCACAGCCCAAAGAGTATAGCATGGCATATTGACAAGAATGTAGGGCCACCGATGGAACACTAGCATCCTATACTAAGCAAGTAGGATAAAGCGTATAAAGGTAACAATGTTGGGGAACGCAGTAGAAAATTAAAATTTTTCTACGGTGCTCACTGCCAAGATCTATCTATGAGTTCATCTAGCAACGAAGTTACTTAGAGAGAGTTTGCATCTACATACCACTTGTAGATCGAGTACGGAAGCTGCTCGAGGGAGTGGTGATGATGAAGACGCTCCCAACGTGATTCCGATCACCGATGACCAAGTGCTGAACGGACAGCACCTCCACGCTCAACACACGCATGGGATTTACGATCGCCTCCTTCTGCCTTGATCCAGCAAGGAGGAAGGAGAGGTTGAGGAAGATCACTCCAATGGCAGCACGACGGGCGTGATGCGATGGAGGGACTGTGCTCCCAAGGGCTTCGCCAAGCTCACGCGGGAGGAGGAGAGGTGTTGGGAGGGAGGGCTGCGCCTTCAATGGTGTGTGCAGCCCTCCCCTATACCCCTCTATTTATAAAGGAAGGAGGATAATGCCCCTAGATGCATCTAGAGGGGGGCGGCCAAGGGGAGGCTTGGCCTTCAAGCAAGGGGGCGCCCTTAGGTTCCCTCAACCCTAAGGTGCATGGGCCAAGGGGAGGTGCGCCAGCCCACCAGGCTGGCTGCCTCCCACGCAGCCCAAGTGGCCCCAAAAGGGTGGCTCTCCCTGGTCCTCCTGAACCTTTCCGGACCTCCATAAAACCGATATGACCCAAACTTTTCCGTGTCCGCTTGACGACTTCCCATATATAAATCCTTACCTCCGACCATTCGAACTCCTCGTGACGTCCCGGATCTCATCCGGACCAACAACATTCGTAATCACATACAAGTCTTCCTATTAACCCTAGCGCCACCGAACCTTATGTGTAGACCCTACGGGTTCGGGAGATGTAGACATGACCGAGACGCTTCTCCGTCAATAACCAACAGCGGATCTGATACCCATGTTGGTTCCTACACGCTCCTCGATGTTGTCATCGGATGAACCATTTATGTCAAGGGTTCAAGCAACCCCGATTCTATTCCCTTTGTCGACGGGGTATGTTACTTGCCCGAGACCCGATCGCCTGCATCCCAATACCTCGCTTAGTCTGCTAATCGGCAAGTCACTTTACTCGCATCAGAATGCATGATCCCGTGACCGCATAATTTGATCACTTTGAGCTCATTATGATGATGCATTACCGAAAGGGCCCAAGATACCTCTCTCGTCAGCACGGAGGACAAACTCGCCTCGATCCGTCAACCCAATGACACTTTCGGAGATACCTGTAATGCACCTTTATAGTCACCCAGCTTACGCAGGACGCTTTTACACCCAAAGAATTCCTACGGTATCCGGGAGTTACGACATCTCACCTGGTCTAAGGAAGAGATACTTGACATTGGAAAAGCTCTAGCAAAAACGAACTACACGATCTTTTGTGCTATGCTTAGGATTGTTCTTGTCCATCACGCCATTCTCCTAATGACGTGACCCCGCTGTGTCAATGACATTCGATGTCCATAGTCGTGAAACCATGACTATCTTGACCAACGAGCTAGTCAACTAGAGGCTTACTAGGACGTGACAGGTCTATGTATTCACACGTATTACGATTTCGATAATACAGCTTATAGCATGAATAAAAGACAATTATCATGAACAAGGAAATATAATAATAATGATTTTATTATTGCCTCTAGGGCATATTTCCAACAGCTTCCCACTTGCACTAGAGTCAATAATCTAGTTTACATTGTGATGAATCAACACCCATAGAGTTCTCGTGTTGATCATGTTTTGCTCATGAAGAGGTTTAGTCAAAGGATCTGCGACATTCAGATCCGTCATGCACTTTACTAAATTTCTATGTCTCCATCCCTGAACATTTTCACGGATGGAGTTGAAGCGACGCTTGATGTGCTCGGTCTTCTTGTGAAACCCGGCCTTGGCAAGGGCAATAGCTCCAAAGGTTGTCACAGTAAGAGTTTGATCGGCCCCGACGCATTGGGTATGACTCTCTAGGTCGGTGATGAAACCTTCACCCAAATTGCTTCATGCGCTGCCTCCCGAGGCTGCCATGTACTCCGCTTCACATGTAGATCCCGCCACGACGCTTCCGCTTGCAGCTGCACTCAGCCATCGCTTCCACCATTCAAACATATACACGGTTTGTGACTTAGAGTCATTCAGATCTCGTGGTCGGCTAAGCCGACGTAACCTCGTTATTATGAGCTCTTCGTCACCTCCATAAACGAGAAACATGTCCTTTGTCCTTTCGTGTACTTCAGATATTCTTGACCGCTGTCCAGTGGTTCCTTGCCGATTACTTTGGTACCTTCCTACCAAAACTTACGGCAAGGTTTACATCAGGTCCGTACACAAAGATGGCATACATAATAGATCCTATGGCTGAGGCATAGGGGATGACACTCATCTCTTCTTTATCTTTGTCGTGGGTCGGGCATTGAGCTGTGCTCAATCTCACACCTTGCAAGATGTGCAAGAACCCTTTCTTGGACTGATCCATTTTGAACTTCTTCAAAATCTTATCAAGGTATGTGCTTTGTGAAGACCTATGAGGCGCCTCGACCTATCTCTATAGATCTTGATGCCTAATATATAAGCAGCTTCTCCAAGGTCCTTCATTGAAAAACACTTGTTCAAGTAGGCCTTAATGTTGTCCAAGAATTCTATATCATTTCGCATCAAAAGTATGTCATCTACATATAATATGAGAAATGCTACAGAGCTCCCACTCACTTTCTTGTAAACGCAGTTTCTCCATAAGTCTCAAGATAAACCCAAACGCTTTGATCATTTCATCAAAGCGAATGTTCCAACTCCGAGATGCTTGCACCAGCCCATAAATGGATCGCTGGAGCTTGCATACTATGTCAAGATTCTTAGGATCGACAAAACCTCTGCCAATGATCATATACAGCTCTTCCTTAAGATATCCGTTATGAACGCTGTTTTGACGCCCATCCGCCATATCTCATAATCATAGTATGCGTGCAATTGCTAACATGATTCGGACGGACTTAAGCTTCGCCACGGAGAGAAAGTCTCATCGTAGTCAATCCCTTGAACTTGCCGATAACCCTTAGCTTACAAGTCGAGCTTTATAGATGGTGACATTACCATCCGCTCCGCCGCCTTCTTCTTAAAGATCCATTTGTTTTCTATCGCCACGATCATCGCAAGCAAGTCACCAAAGTCCACACTTTGTTTTCATACATGGATTCTATCTCGGATTTCATGGCTTCTAGCCATTTGTTGGAATCTGGCCCGCCATCGCTTCTTCATAGTTCAAGGTTCACCGTTGTTCAACAACATGATTTCCGTGACAGGTTGCCGCATCACTCTGGTGCGGAACGTGTCCTTGTGGACCCACGAGGTTCAAGAGCAACTTGATCCAAGTACCTTGATCATCATCATTAATTTCTCTTCAGCTGGTGTAGGCATCACAGAACACTTTCCTGAGCTGCACTACTATCCTGCTCAAGAGGTAGTACTTCATCGAAGTTCTACTTTCCTCCCACTTACTTTTTCGAGAGAAACTCTTTTTCCGTAAAGGTTCCGCTTTGGCAACAAAGATCTTGCCTCTGATCTTAAGTAGAAGGTATACCCAATGGTTTCTTTAGGGTATCCTATGAAGACGATTTTTCCGACTTGGGTTCGAAGCTTTTCAAGTTGAAGTTTCTTGACATAAGCATCGTGATCCCCAAACTTTTAGAAACGATACTTAGGTTTCTTCCCAAACCATAATTCATACGGTGTCGCCTCAACGGACTTAGACGGTGCCCTATTTAAAGTGAATGTAGCTGCCTCTAGAGCGATCCCCAAAATGATAGCGGTAAATCCGGTAAGAGACATCATAGACCGCACCATATCCAATAGAGTGCGACACGACGCTCGACACAATCGCATACGCCGAGGTGTTCCAGCGCGGCGCTGGCCAGAAATGATTCCACATTTTCTTAAGTGTGTACCAAATTCGTGACTTAAATATTCTCCTCCATGATCTGATCGTAAGAATTTTATCTTTCGGTCACGTTGATTCTCTACTTCATTCTGAAATTCCTTGAACTTTTCAAAGGTCTCGCATTTGTGTTTCATCAAGTAGACATAACCATATCTACTCAAGTCATCCGTGAGAGTGAGAACATAACGATATCCTCCGCGAGCCTCAACGCCATTGGACCGCACACATCGGTATGTATGATTTCCAACAAGTTGGTTGCTCGCCCATTGTTCCGAGAACGGAGTCTTGGTCATCTTGCCCATGAGGCATGGTTCGTGTGTCAAATGATTCATAATATAAAGACTCCAAAAGTCCATCAAGATGGAGCTTCTTCATGCGCTTGACACCAATGTGACCAAGGCGGCAGGCCACAAGTATGTGGGACTATCGTTATCAACCTTACATCTTTTGGTATTCACGCTTATAAATATGTGTAATACTACGCCGAGATTCATTAAGAATAAACCATTGACCATCGGAGCATGACCATAATACATATATCTCATATAAATAGAACAACCATTATTCTCGGATTTAAATGAGTAGCCCTCTCGCATTAAACGAGATCCGATACAATATTCATGCTCAAACTTGGTACCAAATAACAATTATTAAGGTTCATAACTAATCTCAGAGGTAAATGAAGAGGTAGCGCGTCGACGGCGCATCACATCGACTGAACCATTCCCGACGCCGATCGTCACCTCGCCCTTTGCCAGCTTCCGCTTATTCCGCAGCCTCCTGCCGTGGAGTTACAAATATGAGCAACGGCACCGGTATCAAATACCTGTGAGTTACTACGAGTAATCTGCAAAGTACACACACATGAATTACATGTATATCAAATATACCTTATGCTGTTGCCTTCTTGTCCGC
>JAHIAM010000046.1:0-58199 GCA_021605205.1 Aegilops longissima | reverse complement strand
TTTAGCGAATCTAGCATTCTAACACTCGGTCATCCTCACAAGCATTGCAGAATTTCTCTTGTCGGCGAACCAAGTTGGAAATCCATTGATTACGCAAGCCAACAAAACCTCTATCGTTCCTTAACAACTCTCGGGTTTGCGTAAACTCCTATAGAATAAATCGGTTGATACAAGTCGTAACTTCTTCCGGGTTTTCCTTGAGAAGAGTGTGCTTGCTTCTTGGCAGAGGTCTGGGGCTCGTGGGTTATAGCCCATCTCATCACTTGCAATCCTTGAACACATCCTCGGGCAACTGATCGTTATCCCAACATCCAACTCCACAGCATACTTAAATCCATCCAATTATACTGTCTCTTTTCCTTATATTTGCACCAAACTAAGGCGTGATTACTCGAGACTCATCATGGAGTTTCCATTGATCCATATTTCCAACATCATACCTCCTTTATATCCAATAACACTTCATCTCTTCATCCTCGTGGGATGTCCCACATACCGTGATAAAACTTATACTTATGAAATCCATACTCCACGTGGAACCTCATTATCCTTTCGAGGTCAAGCGTCCTTACAAGGAAATATTGGCCATCTCACGCATGGCACTTCTTCAAGCTGGAAGCGTGAAACACATCATGAACTCCACGACAGTCCTTGGGTGACTTCAACTTTTAGCCTATTCTCCCATACGCTCCAAAACTCGGTATGGTCCTACAAATCTCAGGGCTAACTTTCCCTTAACTCCAAATCGTTTAACTCCTTGCAGAGGTGGCACACAAAGATATGCTCTGTCTCGATTTCATAGACTACCTCCTTGCATTTTTTAGATGCATAACTCTTACGCTCTGGTGAGCTATCTTGATCTATCTCGAATCAACAACATTCTCTTGACTCCTTGATCATATTTGGTCCAAACAAGCGACGTCTCCCCACTTCATCCCCCATCAGCGGTGTCGGCTCCTTCTCCCATACAAAGCTTCAAAGGGCCATCTTCAATCGACTTGGTAGTATTGTTGTATGAGAAACTCCGCGAAGGTAAATTATCATCCCTACTAGATCCATAATCTAAGCATACGTTCTCAACATGTCCTCCGATCGATTGACTCTCTCGGTCTATCCATCATATGCGGATGAAAGGCAGTCTTGAACTCTAGCCTAGTACCTAAAGTCAGTGCGGCTGATTCCAAAACTTTGAGGTAAACTGTGTTCCTCTATGATGGTCCTCGGAACTCCATGCAGACATACGATCCTTTCTCAAATATATATCTTGGCCAACTTCGCACTTGTATAGGTGGGTTTCTCTGGGATAAAGCGAGCCACTTTGATCAAGCGAATAAACTACTACCAGAGATAGAATCATATCCCGTTCGGGTTCTGGGAAATCCGAAATGAAATCATGCCAAGCTTATCCCACTTCCATTCGGTATCGGCATAGGCTCCTGGCACGCCACGATGCTCTGCTTTTACTTTCTCGGCATGCATCACTTACGACTACATACTCCATAATATCCTTCTTCATACCAGTCCACGAAACACTCCTTCAAATCCCAATACATCTTGGTGTTTCTGTGGCTAATCAAGTATGGTGAGTCATGAGCCTCTGAAGTATTAACTTCACGATCTTTGCATTATTGGGTATATACACTGTCCTCAAACCATAAGGTGTCGTGCTCATCCTTACGAAAACCTTTGGCCTTTCCTTTGCTCATCCTCCGTTTTACCTCAACAATATCTTTGTCATCCTTCCGAGCTTCACGGATCTTTCTCAACAATGTAGTGAACTTCCATTGTCTGCAACAAAACCTTTGGGAACAATCTCCCAACCAAAGTTCCCTCAAAATCCTCGGCTAACTCCTTTGATAATCCTCCGATTATGAGGGTATTCGTCTTATTTTCTTTATGGTTGTGTCCTATTTCTCCACAAAGCTTGCATGCACTTTCTCCATATTATTTCCATAAGTATTCAACCAGGACACAAACCGAGACTTTAGCAAAGTCAACTTAAATTCTTCCCAAGTGGTTACTCCTGGCCACATTGATGGTTTGGTACATCCTCCACTAGATAGCAACACCTCTTTCAAAGCATCAAGAGCATCTTTGGGTCATATCTTTTCGACTATCGGGTTATTCTTCATGTGATCCTCCATGTTCGAATCCATCGGTTTGTCTCCAATTGACTCATTGGTCCGAAATTACAAGCTCATCTCCATCCATCCTCTAATGGGTCCATGGGTTTGGGGTGGGATAAGAGATCGAGAGGATGCACACAATACAAACAAAGTTTTGAAAAGGCAGATTTTATTGTGGCTGTCGGAAAACATCAAACAAATGACAGCTCACAATCGCATCTAACGTAGGTATGTAACGGGGTTTGGTCTTCTAACGGTCAATAAATCTTCAAAGTCATCAAACTCTTCCAATCTTGATCATGTCTCGATGGCTCCTTGATCATGCTTGTCCTTCTCAAGTTCTTTTGCGGATCATCTCTGTTGGCCTTGAAGTCTCTCGCGACGTCCTTCAATATTTCGAGTTACGTTCAAGCTGCGGTTTCAACATCCTTGACATGATCCATGATCCTCATGTTGATTCTTGTCAAATCTCTCGTATCTCGATGTTTTGCTCCTTCATCTTGTCTACTTTCAGCTTACGGGTCTGAGTTCTTCACGAACGCTTCCTTATCAAATATCGCTTCCTGCGAGATCCACCTTAAACTTCTTCATGTAATACTCCAGATCCTCGGTGATACACCAGCTAAGGTTAAAACTCCAACGTTTGCAAATAGATGCTCCATCAGCTTTCTACCATCCAATCCTTCCATGCATCCTGCATGCTTAACTCCAGCACGGTGACAATAGCATAGGCGCTTATAACATCATGGATAGCGTGTTTGCTCTTTGTCATTTTCATGAGCTATCATTCCATAGTTGATATCTCCCCGCCTTAGGGCTTTCTGACAAAACTTTGAATTCTAATGCTCCATGTTCCGGTCTTTCTCCGATACACCTTGATCTAGTTATTGATAACTTCCATAGTCTCGCCAAGTTCCATAAGCGTAACCTTCCTAGGTCATACAAATCCGAATTTATTTGGAGCCTTCAAATCTCCTAGTCTTGGTCTTCACCGTTGTAGTTTCCGTTTACCGGTAAAATCATCTTCATTCCAAATGGTCTTAGTTGTGCGATATCTTGTCTCCTTGGAGCAGTCTCATCGATCAAATCTTGAGTGGTCAAAGGGAAAAGGGTATGGTCTCACTAAAAGGAATATTTGAATAAGCTCGAGAAGAAGAGAGGTAAAAGATCTTTTGAAAATGAAGTTGTATAGAAAATCTTTCCTATGGGCTTATCGGTTTCTAGGGTCACGTCCTCCCGTCAACATGTGCTCGATACCATCTTGTAGCGAATTCGAATTAATGGATCAAGTCTTCGTGCTTTCGGTCATCCTCGGATCGGTATGTCACACACACAATTACTCGAAGGATTTATAACGAGAGTAAATCACATGTATAAAGTAACGTAAATACTATTACCTCAATCCAAAATATAGCGGAAGCAACAAGGTTGTGGATTCCCATCAACACCAATGGCAAAGTTGAGTATAGGAAATCGTAACCCTAACGTATCACTTACTCGTCGTTCACGAATTCTCGCAACATGAAAAGTTGCAGCAAAACTCGGGTCAGCACATGGAATATCTTTGGCAATGTAACACATAGAGTAATGAAAGAATAGGCTATACTACATGCATATATGGCTGGTGGAAAGCTCTATGGTTCTGAGTTTTTTTGAAAAGCCAATTTTCCCTACTGAAAGGAATAAATTTATTTAACTATCATGGTGGTTGTTAAACATTGAGAATGGTTGACAGCATTCTCAATCCCAATTAAAAGTACTCATTAAACCCAAACAAATTATATTAAGTAACATGATGAGATCAACAGGATATCCGGTACTAGATACTCAAATTGTCCATAGCAGGGACACGGCTAACCATGATTAGTTTGTACACTGCAGAGGTTTGCGCACTTTTCCCCACAAGACTCGATCGCCTCCGCTTGGTTCTCGCACTACATGGTGTTAGAGATTCGGATGACCGAGACATAGTCTTTCAGAAGCGCTAGCACCTTACATGTGGGTAGACCGTACCAACCTACATCCAAGTCTCTGTGCTTTCGTGTCATCCCTGGATCGGTATGCTGACACACACAGTACTCGAAGGATTTATAACAGAGGTAAATCACATGTATAAAGTAACGTAAATACTATTACCTCAATCCAAAATATAGCGGAAGCAACAAGGTTGTGGATTCCCATCAACACCAACGGCAAAGTTGAGTATAGGAAATCGTAACCCTAACGTATTACTTACTCGTAGTTCAAAATTCTGCAACATGAAAAGTTGCAGCCAAAAGGTCAATTGACATGGAATATGCTGGCAATGTAACACATAGAGAGTAATGAAAGAATAGGCTATACTACATGCATATATGGCTGGTGGAAAGCTCTATGGTTACTGATTTTCTGAAAAGCCAATTTTCCCTACTTCAAAGGAATAAATTTATTTAACTATCATGGTGGTTGTTAAACATTGAGAATGGTTGACAGCATTCTCAATCCCAATTAAAAGTACTCATTAAACCCAAACAAATTATATTAAGTAGCGTGATGAGATCAACAGGATATCCGGTACTAGATACTCGAATTGTCCATAAGCGGGGACACGGCTAACCATGATTAGTTTGTACACTCTGCGAGAGGTTTATGCACTTTTCCCATTAAGACTCGATCGCCTCCGCTTGGTTCTCGCTACATGGTGTTTGAGAAGCGGATGACCGAGACATAGTCTTCGAGGCGCTAGCACCTTACATGTGGGTAGACCGTACCAACCTACATCCAAGTCTACGTGCTTTGTCATCCACGGATCGGTATCTTTGACACACACGATACTCGAAGGATTTATAACAGAGGTAAATCACATGTATAAAGTAGCGTAAATACTATTACCTCAATCCAAAATATAGCGGAAGCAACAAGGTTGTGGATTCCCATCAACACCAACGGCAAAGTTGAGTATAGGAAATCGTAACCCTAACGTATCACTTACTGGATAAATCGAAAATTTCGCAACATGAAAAGTTGCAGCCCAGCAGGTCGGCAACACATGGAATATGCTGGCAATGTAACAACATAGAGTAATGAAAGAATAGGCTATACTACATGCATATATGGCTGGTGGAAAGCTCTATGGTTACAGTTTTTGCGAAAAGCCAATTTTCCCTACTTCAAAGGAATAAATTTATTTAACTATCATGGTGGTTGTTAAACATTGAGAATGGTTGACATTCTCAATCCCAATTAAAAGTACTCATTAAACCCAAACAAATTATATTAAGTAGCGTGATGAGATCAACCGGATATCCGGTACTAGATACTCGAAATTGTCCATAACCGGGACACGACTAACCATGATTAGTTTGTACACTCTGCAGAGGTTTGGCTTTTCCCCACAAGACTCGATCGCCTCCGCTTGGTTCTCGCTACATGGTGTTTGAGAAGCGGATGACCGAGACATAGTCTTTCGAAGCGCTAGCACCTTACATGTGGGTAGACCGTACCAACCTACATCCAAGTCTCGTGCTTCGTGTCATCCACGGATCGGTATCTTTGACACACACGATTCTCGAAGGATTTATAATGAGGTAAATCACATGTATAAAGTAACGTAAATACTATTACCTCAATCCAAAATATAGCGGAAGCAACAAGGTTGTGGATTCCCATCAACACCAACGGCAAAGTTGAGTATAGAAATCGTAACCCTAACGTATCACTTACTGCTAATAAAGAAAATTCTGCAACATGAAAAGTTGCAGCCGAAAACAGGTCAAGACATGGAATATGCCGGCAATGTAACACATAGAGAGTAATGAAAGAATAGGCTATACTACATGCATATATGGCTGGTGGAAAGCTCTATGGTTACAGCTTTTGCGAAAAGCCAATTTTCCCTACTTCAAAGGAATAAATTTATTTAACTATCATGGTGGTTGTTAAACATTGAGAATGGTTGACAGCATTCTCAATCCCAATTAAAAGTACTCATTAAACCCAAACAAATTATATTAAGTAGTGATGAGATCAACAGGATATCCGGTACTAGATACTCGAAATTGTCCATAGCCGGGACACGGCTAACCATGATTAGTTTGTACACTCTGCGAGGTTTACTTTTCCCCACAAGACTCGATCGCCTCCGCTTGGTTCTCGTGACTACATGGTGTTTGAGAAGCGGATGACCGAGGGCGTAGTCTTCGAAGCGCTTAGCACCTTACATGTGGGTGAGACCGTACCAACCTACATCCCCTACATCAGCTAGCCTACCCGTGAGAGTTCGCGACAACTTAGTCAACTACGCCAGAGCCCATAATTGGCTTGTGGCTGCACACGGAAGTTTCCAGTTTGAATAATCTTATGATCCCTTAGAGCACTGGTGGCGGTCCGAAGAAATCTGAGGCAAATCCTGTCTACCAGTGCCTTGTGAGCAAGTCTGGAATAGCCAGTGCCTCAATCCACCCAGATGTGTGTTTAAGTTGCCACCTTAGATAAACCGTTAATTATCAATCTCACATCTGTCATGGATATTCACTTAAACCCAATCCACGTCTACGAGCATAGCATGGAGTAATAAGCAAACGTAGAAGTAACTCCCAAAGGTTCGTAAGTAAAACAGGTAATAGGTACTACCTCAATCTACTTCCCATCCCACAATTTAAGTTGATCCTAAACATGCAAGTGTTTGAGGAATAGAACTAATGCATAAAACTGGGTAGTAGAAAAGGTATGATCAAGTGTTACTTGCCTGCAAAGTTGATGAAGATGATTCGCACTCAAAACTCTTGATAGCTCTACTCGTCACACTCTGGTCAATCTATCGTAATCAAGCAATAGTAACCACACATAAGCAATCACTCAAAAGATCGGAAAGATCGAAGAAACAATTCGGAAAACGTCAAAACCAAATCTAATAACTCTTGCAGCATAAAACAATTTCTAACAGTACCAAAACTATGTGTATTTGGCCTTATCAGAAAGTTTAGGTCAAGAGCTTGATTTGCAAAAGAATCAACTAAATCGAGTTTCTGAAACTCAAGTTATGATCAAGCGAAGTTCAAATACAAATCTGTTTGAATTCAAGTTTTAAAACTTTCAAAAACATGTTTGAGTTGTATTACTGGATAGAGGATCGAATGCGAAGAAGTGGGCGTTGTTTTCGTTGGATTCCGACTTACGGTAAAAAGTTATAGCCGTTTGAAGATTAGGGACACTACGGATAGGTCCATGACGGAAATTAAAATAAAAAGAAAAATCAATCGAAGCGCTTCATCAAACAAAACGGAAAAAAACGGCGAGAAAACCGATCTAGGGTTTTGGAAAGGAAACGAAGCGAAAAACCGATCTAGAAGCGGAGCGGAAACCGATCTAGAAAATCGATCTAGAAAAGCGGTAGCGAGGCTAGTACCTCGAGGCGAGGAGCTCGAAGGTGGCGTGGCGGCGGAGAAAGTGGCGGCGGTGGCCAGGCTGGCGGCGGCGGCAAGTGGCGGCGGGCGGCGGTGTGAAGTGGCGGCCGGCGCTATCGTGTTCTTCTGCCATGGAGGAGGAGAGGAGAGGAGGAGTTGATTTGATGTGTTGGAGGGTGCTTGGGTATTTATATTGGGGAGGGAGGGTTTTTGCTTGGGGTAGGGACAAGAAATAGATTAGGATTAGGAATCCTAGGAATAAAAAGCGGAATAACAAAGCGGGGTCAAATTCTACTAGGAATCGTAAAAGAATAGGAAACTTGGGGCTCACTGGCTCCCCTAGGTGCGTGGTGCGTCGTGGGCCTTGGCCTTGGCTTCGCCGCTGGGTTTATGGCTTGGGCCTTTGGCCCAAGGCGCCAGTTCTTTTTTTTTTAATTTTTTAAAGCAGAGACAAATAGAAATAATAAAACCAAATAAATAAAAATATTATATAGGCATATAATATATCAAAATTTTCAGAAAAAGATTTCCTACATGATGAACTTTATTCTAGCTTTAAATAAAATACACAAAATTCAAATAAAACAAACAGTGCTACTGCCCTAATAAAATCCAGTGAAAATCATTTTAAAAATACCAAAATGATTTCAAATTAATTTCAATTTTTACGATGTAGGAATCATGTTACCCTATTTTCCATGTATTTTATTTGAAGAAAAATAATTTGAATAAAACTCAAATAACTCCAATTGAAAATAATTCAAAGGAACTTTGAATTTAATTCCTTGAAACTCCCAACTCATATTTCATATGTTTTGAAGAAGTCATTTTATCTTAGCCGTGAAAATCATCGAGTTGCATAAAGTTTCAGAATTGGAAATGTTTTCCAAATGAAATTCAAATATTTTCAACACCCCTTGTCATTTAAATAAATGGAAGAAGTCATGTCATCTTCTCTCGGGTTTTGTGATGAAAAGAATTTGAATTCGAAGTTCATAAAAGCAAAATGAAAGTTTGGGAAAGTCCTTTTATTCCTCTCATTTAACTTTCAAAAGTTCCAATTCACTCACTTTCATCAATCAATCAAACAATCAACAAAACTATCTATTTGTTTATAACATTCCAAAATTTAGAATTTTGGGATGTTACAACATAGTGGAGCGATTATATACAGCTCAACGAGCCATCTGCACTTCAAATAATAAACCGCCTAACGTTAATCAAGGAAACACCGGAGAGTTATCCATGATGCCTACCCGGATTGAAGAATTGAAGAAATCAGCTGCTAGGTCCGGTGCTCTCACACGCATTGACTCGGGCCAAGGCACGGATATCTCGATCTCGTCCGGAAAACAATGGGAATGGTTATCCAAGCCAAAAGGAGGATGAGTCATAATTTGATAATGACGACCTCGGGCTATCAATCAAGAAATCGTCCTTTGGCAAGCAAGTTGGTGAAGACAACGACTTGTCGTTTTATCGAACTCTTATGATGCAGTGGCAAGCGGATAAATGCACCAACTTATGATGTGGAAAATCTGATCCGCCAAACCGTAAGCATACCGCCGCTCGATGTTGAACCTTCCAACCTTATACGATGAAGCTGTCTTCCAAGCCTTAACAGGATTGATTGGACAACTGTTGACTTCGACCCACAGGAAACAGGTAATAGGTACTACCTCAATCTACTTCCCATCCCACAATTTAAGTTGATCCTAAACATGCAAGTGTTTGAGGAATAGAACTAATGCATAAAACTGGGTAGTAGAAAAGGTATGATCAAGTGTTACTTGCCTGCAAAGTTGATGAAGATGATTCGCACTCAAAACTCTTGATAGCTCTACTCGTCACACTCTGGTCAATCTATCGTAATCAAGCAATAGTAACCACACATAAGCAATCACTCAAAAGATCGGAAAGATCGAAGAAACAATTCGAAAACGTCAAAACCAAATCTAATAACTCTTGCAGCATAAAACAATTTCTAACAGTACCAAAACTATGTGTATTTGGCCTTATCAGAAAGTTTAGGTCAAGAGCTTCGATTTGCAAAAGAATCAACTAAATCGGAGTTCTGAAACTCAAGTTATGATCAAGCGAAGTTCAAATACAAATCTGTTTGAATTCAAGTTTTAAAACTTTCAAAAACATGTTTGAGTTGTATTACTGGATAGAGGGATCGATAACGAAGAAGTGGGCGTTGTTTTCGTTGGATTCCGACTTACGAGTAAAAGTTATAGCCGTTTGAAGATTAGGGACACTACGGATAGGTCCATGACGGAAATTAAAATAAAAGAAAAATCAATCGAGCTTAACGCCGCTAAACAAAACCGGAAAGAAAAACCGCGAGAAAACCGATCTAGGGTTTGGAAAAGGAAACCAAACGAAAAACCGATCTAAGCGGAACGGAAACCGATCTAGAAAATCGATCTAGAAACGTGGCGCTGTGCTGGGCTAGTACCTCGAAGAGGCGAGGGCTCCGGCGGTGGCGGCGAGGGCGGCGGCGGCGGAAAGTGGCGGCGGTGGCGGTGAGGCGGCGGCGGGCGGCAAGTGGCGGCGGCGTGTGAGGCGGCCCAGGCGCTGGCTAGGAAGGCTGCTGAGGAGGAGGAGAGGAGAGGAGAGTTGATTTGATGTGTTGGAGGGGGTGCTTGGGTATTTATATTGGGGAGGAGGGTTTTGCTTGGGGTAGGGGACAAGAAATAGATTAGGATTAGGAATCCTAGGAATAAAAAACGGAATAACAAAACGGGGTCAAATTCTACTAGGAATCGTAAAAGAATAGGAAACTTGGGGCTCCCTGGCTCCCCTAGGTGCGTGGTGCGTGCGTGGCCTTGGCCTTCGGCCGGCCGCTGGTTTTGGCGGCTTGGGCCTTTGGCCCAAGGCGCTGTGCTCCTTTTTTTCTTAATTTTTTTTAAACAGAGACAAATAGAAATAATAAAACCAAATAAATAAAAATATTATATAGGCATATAATATATCAAAATTTTCAGAAAAAGATTTCCTACATGATGAACTTTATTCTAGCTTTAAATAAAATACACAAAAATTCAAATAAAACAAACAGTGCTACTGCCCTAATAAAATCCAGTGAAAATCATTTTTAAAAATACCAAAATGATTTCAAATTAATTTCCAATTTTCTGATGTAGGGAATCATGTTACCCTATTTTCCATGTATTTTATTTGAAGAAAAATAATTTGAATAAAACTCAAATAACTCCAATTGAAAATAATTCAAAGGAACTTTGAATTTAATTCCTTGAAACTCCCAACTCATATTTCATATGTTTTGAAGAAGTCATTTTATCTTCGCTCGTGAAAATCATCGAGTTGCATAAAGTTTCAGAATTGGAAATGTTTTCCAAATGAAATTCAAATATTTTCAACACCCCTTGTCATTTAAATAAATGGAAGAAGTCATGTCATCTTCTCTCCAGGGTTTTGTGATGAAAAGAATTTGAATTCCCGAAGTTCATAAAAGCAAAATGAAAGTTTGGGAAAGTCCTTTTATTCCCTCTCATTTAACTTTCAAAAGTTCCGAATTCACTCACTTTCAGTCAATCAATCAAACAATCAACCAAAACTATCTATTTGTTTATAACATTCCAAAATTTAGAATTTTGGGATGTTACAACATTGGTGGAGCAGTTATATACCGGCGCTCAACGAGCCATCTGCACAGCTTCAAATAATAAACCGCCCCCAACGTTAATCAAGGAAACACTGGAGAAGTTATCCATGATGCCTACCCGGATTGAAGAATTGAAGAAATCAGCTGCTAGGTCCGGTGCTCTCACCGCATTGACTCAGGCCAAGGCCTGGATATCTGATCTCGATCCGGAAAACAATGGGAATGGTTATCCAAGCCAAAAGGAGGATGAGTCATAATTTGATAATGACGACCTCAGGGCTATCAATCAAGAAATGCGTCCACTGGCAAGCAAGTTGGCTGAAGACACTGACTTGTCGTTTTATCAGAACTCTTATGATGCCAGTGGCAAACGGATAAATGCACCAACTTATGATGTGGAAAATCTGATCCCGCCAAACCGTAAGCATACTTACGCCCCTGATGTTGAACCTTCCAACCTTATACACGATGAAGCTGTCTTCCAAGCCTTAACCGGGATTGATTGGACAACTGTTGACTTCCAGCCCCTGGGTGGAGAGAGGGAGGCTGAACCGGCGCAAGATGACACACAACTTTCAGGTCAGCCCGAGGAAGAATAATGATCCGGAGGCCGGTTTATCTTCTGCACACTGTCATCTATGTGACAAAACAGTTATTCTTTTGGGCCGTCAAAGCGCCTTGTAATAGGCTAGTTGAAACACTTGATCGCTATGCCATCGTGCATATTCACTTTGCACGACCTTTCGTTAATCTATCATGATAATGATGTTTATAACTCCTGATGATCCTTAACAGCTTTATGCAATCCTACTTCTGCATATAATAAACTGAAAATTGTCCTGGCGGTTCATCGCCGGACGGGTCATAACGCCCAATATAAAGCCAAGGTTTATAACCTAGGCTGCGATATTATGAATAATTGAAATATGAAATATGCCATACCTGTGATATTGAATCACTTTGTTGTTGTACAACTTTATTTGAGGGTGATAACCCAAATCTTGAGTGTTTATAACTCTCACCATGCTTTGCTGGTTTATAATAAAGCCATACCGAGTTATAATAAACATTGGATGATCATACGGGTGACTTATCGTCAGCACCAGACCGGTTCATCAAACACCGGTTTATCATATACTGATAACTTATATTTGAAAGCCAACCCAGGTCAGCAGACGCCGGTTTATCAAAAATCTCATCAAAGGAGAACAAAACCAGGCAAAGTAAAAACATATGAAAACTTCTAGTCGAGGCTTTTCACGGGCTGCCAGGCCCCAAATTCGAGGCTTTTCATGGGCTGCTAGGCCGCTGAGTTAAACCATTTTACAAAGCCTTTTAAGATGGTCCTCAATCCTTAACCAATCGTCGTTTTAACTTTGACAAGTTCAGGGTCTTATGAGATTGACTTGTCGAAGTTAAACGAGTCGTACTGAGTTTACTGGATGGAGTGACTTACTTGATGAAGGCATGTTAACCGGGGTTTTAGGTGTATACACCATGCTTCCAAGTCGTGGCTTGATAGCCTATTGCAAGTGTAGATTCTTCGTTCACTGCGATAGCAAAGAATCCCCAAGCAATATTTTGAGCTGTGCTCAGTGGGTGCCTATGTTTGAGTTGTTCTTTTGCAACACTCTTTGGCCCCTATGTAATTTTTGGCGCTGAGCCCATCAAGAGGTGTAGCTATGGTTCGAATATGACCAAGCCCCCAAGTGACTTTCTTTTGCGGCTCTGAGCCAATCAAGAGGTGTAGCTATGGTTCGACCATGACCAAGCCCCCAAGTGATTTTCTTTTGCGGCTCTGAGCCAATCAAGAGGTGTAGCTATGGTTCGAACACGACCAAGCCCCCAAGTGATTTTCTTTTGCGACTCTGAGCCAATCAAGAGGTGTAGCTATGGTTCGAACACGACCAAGCCCCCAAGTGATTTATATATAAATATAGCTATATAAGCTGAATCAAGGGGTAAACCGGAAGCCGCTTTGCAAACATAGGCCCCCATGTAACCACTCATGATATGAGAAAAATAACAGATACCCCGCTTTAGTTGGGGCTCCGGTTTATTATATTGATCATAATATATACATCGCCAAAAGATATGTACATGATAGGAGCCTATGGCTCAGGTGTAGTAAGGCCGTAGATGAGCTTATTCCACGGCCGGATCATCTCCTCCTTCGACTTACGTGAGTCTTTGTGCTCTCGAACATCGATGAGATAGTACGGACCGTTGTTTAGATTCTTGCTGACCACAAAGGGCCCTTCCCAAGGTGGGGATAGCTTGTGCATATCGGTCTGATCTTGGATAAGCCGGAGCACTAAGTCGCCTTCTTGAAAAGTTCTGGTTTTAACCCGGCGGGTGTGATAACGCCGCAGGTCTTGCTGATAAATCGCCGAGCGAGCCGCCGCTATGTCCCGTTTCTCATCTAACAGGTCCAATGCCTCTTGGCGTGCTCTTTCATTATTCGCTTCAACATAAGCTGCCACTCGAGGCGAGTCATCACGAATATCACTTGGGAGAACTGCTTCTGCCCCATAAACCATGAAGAAAGGTGTATAACCCGTAGATCTATTGGGGGTAGTATTAATGCTCCATAACATAGACGACAATTCTTCCAACCAACAACCCAGCGTCCTCTGCAAAGGGACCATAAGCCGGGGCTTGATACCCTTCAGGATTTCTTGATTAGCCCTCTCAGCTTGACCATTAGACTGGGGGTGAGCCACTGATGACACATCAAGCCGGATGTGCTCACGTTGATAGAACTCTTCCATGGCTCCTTTGGAGAGATTCGTGCCATTATCTGTGATGATGCTATGTGGAAAACCAAAGTGGAAAATCACCTTCTTCATGAATTGAACCGCCGTGGCTGCGTCACACTTGCCGACGGCTCGCTTCCACCCACTTGGTAAACTTATCAACCGCCACCAAAAGGTGGGTCTTCTTGTCCTTGGACCTCTTAAAGGGCCCAACCATATCAAGCCCCCAAGTTGCAAATGGCCAGGTGATTGGAATCATCCTTAACTCCTGGGGCGGAACGTGGGCTCGGCGTGAAAACTTCTGACAACCATCACACTTTTTGACCAAGTCTTCAACATCAACATGAGTCATCAACCAATAGAAACCGTGACGAAAATCCTTGGCCACAAGGGATTTTGAACCGGCATGATGACCACAATCCACTTCGTAGATTTCACGCAAAATTTCACAACCTTCTTCAGGAGAGACACAACGCTGAAAAGCCCCCGAGACGCTGCAGTGATGTAACTCGCCATTGATAATAGTCATGGACTTGGACCGCCGGACTATCTGTCTGGCCAAAACTTCATCCTCTGGTAACTCGGCCCGGTTCATGTACGTCAAATATGGGACCGTCCAATCTAGGATAACGTGAAGCGCCGCCACCAACTGAGCCTCCGGATCAGGAACAGCCAAATCTTCCTCCGTGGGGAGCTTGACCGACGGGTTATGCAAAACGTCCAGCAAAACATTAGGCGGCACGGTTTCTGTTGAGAGCCCAAAGCGGCCTAAAGCGTCCGCCGCTTCATTCTTCGCTTTGTCCACATGATCCACGATAACCCTTAAAATGACCTGCAACAATATCCACCTCTTGATGATATGCTGCCATGAGCGGGTCCTTGGAATCCCAAGTACTAGATACTTGTTGAGCCACCAGGTCCGAGTCATCGAAGCACTTAACCCGGCTCAAATTCATCTCCTTAGCCATTCGAAGACCATGGAGCAGGGCCTCGTACTCAGCTGCATTGTTAGTACAAGGAAACATCAAGCAGAGAACATAACAAAATTTGTCACCTCGAGGGGAAGTAAGAACCACTCCAGCCCTTGAGCCCTCCAACTGCCTAGATCCGTCGAAGTGAATAGTCCAGTATGTGTTATCCGGTTTATCCTCTGACGCCTGTAACTCTGTCCAGTCATTGATGAAATCCACAAGCGCTTGGGACTTGATGGCTGTGCGAGGCATGCATTTTAACCCGTGAGGACCAAGCTTAATAGCCCACTTAGCAACCCGGCCAGTCGCTTCCCTGTTTTGGATGATATCTCCCAAAGGAGCCGAACTGACCACAGTAATAGGATGGCCCTAAAAGTATTGCTTAAGCTTCTGGGTCGCCATGAAAACCCCATATACAAGCTTCTGCTAATGTGGGTATCTCTGTTTTGACTCAATAAGCACCTCGCTGATGTAATAAACCAGTCGTTGAACCGGATACTCCTTTCCTACCTCCTTGCGCTCCACCATAATAGCCACGCCGACAAATTTCCGATCGTTAGCAGCCACATATAACAAAGAATGGTTCCTTATCAATGGGGGCAGCAAGAACAGGCGGTTCGGCAAGCTACCGTTTTAGAGCCTCAAATGCTTCGTTAGCCGCATCACTCCAGACGAAGTCATCTGTTTTCTTCAGCATTTGATACAAAGGGATGGCCTTCTCCCCAAAGCGACTGATAAACCGGCTTAAAGCGGCAATCCGGCCTGCCAAGCGCTGAACAACATGGATGCACTTCGGTTTAGCCAGTGAAGTAATGGCCTTGATCTTCTTCGGATTAGCTTCAATGCCCTGCTAGACACTAGGAAACCCAAAAGCTTGCATGTTGGTACGCCAAAAACACACTTGGCCGGGTTAAGCATCATCTTGTAAACCCGGAGGTTATCAAAGGTCTCCTTCAAGTCATCTATCAATGTCTCCTCCTTCCCGGACTTTACCACAATATCATCGACATAGGCATGAACATTGCGCCCGATCTGATTATGAAGACAATTACGCACACAGCGCCGTAAGTCGCTGGGCACTCTTGAGTCCAAAAGGCATAGACACATAGCAGAAGGCTCCAAAGGGAGTTATAAACGCTGTCTTCTCCTGATCCTTAATTGCCATCTTGATCTGATGATAACCTGAATAAGCATCAAGAAAACTCAATGCTCACAACCCGCCGCAACATCAATGATTTGATCAATACGAGGGAGAGCAAAAGGATCAGCTGGACACGCCTTGTTCAAATCTGTGTAGTCCACACACATACGCCAAGTGTCGTTCTTCTTAAGCACCAGCACCGGATTAGCCAACCACTCTGGATGAAAAACTTCTGTAAGTGCATCTAGTGCCACCCCTAGTTGGTTTTGGAGTATCGACGACAAATGTGGTTGAGGGACTAATGCGTTTGTGAGAATTGCAAGATAACGCAGGTAGTGTCCCTCATTGATTCGGTTTACCTACCGGAGACGACCCCTAAAGATGTATGAAGACATTGAAGACAATGGTGGTATGTGAAGATATTCACATTGAAGACTATGACATGAGAAGACATTGAGTGAAGACTATGGAGCGCTAAGATGTGTTGTTTCGTTGTTTCCTTTTCTTCTTTGTTGAGTCGTAGGAACCACCGTCTTCGTTAAGTGGGGTCCAAGTGATCATAGTCGTAATGGTCAAGTGATGCTCAACCCAAATCCTATGTCTTTGGCGAAGATAATGAGAGCAAAACTTATCCAGCTGGATGAGTCGACTTTGCTTGTAGCCCAAGTAAAGTTGCCGTGTGTGTTTGAAATCGACCGTTGGAACATGTATCGGTTCCTTAGTGACCGAGGTCATTTCGGACATAACAGTCGGGTTCCCTAGTGGCTATAAATAGCCCACCCCTACACCATAAATTGGTGGCTGCTTAGAGTTAGTGCACGGCTTTTGTCGTTTGAGAGCAACCCACCTCGAAGCCTTTGAGAGAGAAATCCTTGCAGGACAAAGCCCAAAACACCCGAGCTAAAGAGTGTTAGGCATCATTGAAGTTTTCTGTCAGTGTGACTGAAGACTTATTACACTTGAGGACTGTGAATCCTCCGGCCGGTTAGGCGTCGCGTTCGAGCATCCAAGAGTCATTGTGGATTGCCGGTGAGCGTCGTCTGTGAAGGTTGAAGTCTACCTTGAAGATTTACCAGAGTGATTGGGCGAGGACTGTGTGTCTTTAGCTCAAGGGAATAAGGTGAAGACGCGGTCTTGAGTTGAATCTCAGCCTCCCTAACCAGATGTACAGTTGTCACAGCAACTGGAACTGGTCCAACAAATCTTGTGTCTTCAACTAGTGACTGGTTCTATCCCTTCCCTCCTTTACCTTTAGTTTGTCTTCGTGAAGTCATTGCTTATTTGCCTTATCTATTTGACTTCATTGCTTGACTACTTTAGCTGATTGGCTTCATACTATCTTCCATCCTGATCCTTACTACATAGCTGCTATTAGTCTTGTCCGTTCACATTATTGCATACTTGACTATGGCTTGCTTGTTGTAGTTTATCTTCGCTGCTTATCAACTAGGTCATTTCTATTGTTTGTCTTTGAAACATCCGTGTTTTGAAGACTTTCATAAAAATCGCCTATTCACCCCCCTTCTAGTCGATAACTAGCACTTTCAATTGGTATCGAGCAAGGTACTCCTTGTTACGTGTGATTCAGTTTAACCACCGGAGTTTTAGCTATGTCGATTGCGGGGATAATCAAGGTCTCCGCTGCTTGCCCGTGTTCGATGGGCCGACTATCCCTCTTGGAAGAATAAGATGCGCATGCATCTTGAAGCCATTGATGTCGACCTACGGTATGTCGTCAAGAACGGCGTTCCTAAATCTGGTGAAGGTGTCACCCCTCTTGATGTCAAGAAGTTCATTCAAGCTGGACTCAACTGCAAAGAACATCATCTGTGGTCATCGACCAAAGGCGATATGGCCGTGTGAGTGCTCTGAAAGCGTCGAAGCTAGTCAGGGACCGCTATCCAAGGTCAACGAAGGCATCTCAACCCGGAGAGATCAAAGAATCGGTGTTCTTCGCAACCTCTTCAACCGCTTCAAGAGAAGCGACAATGAAAATGTCCAGCTCATGTTTGATCGCCTCACCGACATCACAAATGAGCTTCATGCTCTCGGCGCCACCGAGGTCACCAAGCATGAAATCGTCAAGACACTCTGAGATCACTTGACAGCTCTTTTGACACCTTGCCCTCATGATACAAGAACGTCGACTTCAAGACACTCGATCCGTCGATATACTTGAGAGGCTCAACACACATGAGTTCCAGCTATCGAGAAAAGAGATATCTACGGTCCCAACTATGGCGAACTCGCGCTTTGAAGGCAAAAGTTGTTTCCTCATCGAAGAAGAATCATTGCGGTTACGATGATCCACGAAGATATTGGAAAGGAACTTGCTATGCTTGTGAAGAAGTTCCATAAGTTCACTAGGAAGAAAGGCTTCAAAAAGTCTTCACGATCCAGCTCAAGAAATGATGAAGCTTCCACTCAAGACTACAAGAAGAGAACCATCACAAGTGCAAGAAAACTGGACACTATATCTCCGAGTGTCCACGGTGGGACAATGAGAAGAAGAAGAAGAAGAGCAAGGAATATGATTCTGATGACAAGAAAAAGAAGAAATCTTCAAAGTCTTCTTCCAAGTCTTCATCAAAGTCTTCATCGCATAAGAAGAGCTCATCTCGCAAGGCTCGTGCTTTTGTTGGCAAGGAAATGGATTCAGAGGAGGAGCATTCGAGGAAGTGGAGGTGGAATCTGAAGAGGAGTCCGACCCGGCCGCTGCAAGTCTGGCTTTAGCCACAGCCTATGTTGCCAAGTCCATCTTCAACAATGAAGACAATGACTTCTACACCAACGCTGAAGCTGATGACAAGGACGACCCTGCTCCCACCTACTGCTTCATGGCACGCGGTGCCAAGGTAAAATCACGTGATGCCTACTTTCAAACATCAAGTGAAGATGACTCTGATTATGAATCCAAACCCAGATACAACACACTTGCTAAAATTGCAACTGAATAACAAAGAGCTATGGAACATACTCAAAAACTGTTAGACAAAAGCGATGACCTGTTGGACGCGGAAATGACACGTTCACAGTCCTTAGTTGAAGACATTAAAAATCTTCATGCTAAGTACCAAGAACTTGAAAATCGTCATGAAACGCTATCAACTACTCATGAAAGGCTCTCCTATGATTATCTTCAAAGGAAGCAAGAGCTTGAGAAATTGAGAGCGGCTCATGAAGATCTTCAAAAAGAGAATGAGTCACTTCGCTCAATAGATCAGTTCCGCTCAGGATGGATTTGAACCACCATGTCTAAAATGTCTTGGCGTGATATCGCTACCTCTGTTCTTTGAATGTTCAACTGCTGCTACTGTTGCATTGTCTTCAACTACTAATGTGGTAACTAACCCCTCCGAGGAGGATACCACTACTATTGCTGATGAAAATGCTAGGTTGAAGACATTGCTTGAAACAGGATGTATAAAAGTCCGAAAGGGCATCGACACTTTGCGATGTCCTCAAAAGCGGTTCTGAACCGAAACCCTAGGAAAGAGGGTGTTGGGTTCGAGAGGAAAATGAATGTTGATGGTTCCTCTTGGAAGCTTTGAGCGGTATCCCAAAACCACATGGGTTGCTTTGCAAAGGGACCTTCAATGGATCCATCCACCTTATCTGGCTTTACTGTGCTAACCCTATTATCATTGATGAATCCTTTGATGCAAACTATAAGCTGTTCAAGAATCAGAATGGTGAAGTGTTTGCCAGGTATATTGGTACTAACTGCAGGAATGGACCGCCTATGAAGAAGATCTCGGTTCCCAAAAGCTGTCTTGAGAATCTTCCAGTGAATGTCATCATGACACCATCTGGGAAGAAGACAAACCCCAGACCAAAGGCGTCATATGGTCCAAAGTCTTCATACAGACAGAGGACTCACTTGAGTCACCCTAACGCCAATGTTTTGCAGGGAAACAATAATCAAATTTATGAATATGAGCATGTGTCCTCAAACCGCTATGTTCATAGAACTAAGAACTTTTCTGCTTATTCATATGAGTATCATTCATCTTCTGCAAGGCTATTTGCTAGGGCTCCAAAGCCGAAATTCTCAGATGCTGCACTTAGACTCATTGCTTCTAAGCCACCCCTGAAGATGTGGGTGGTTAAGAAGAATTAACTCTCTTTTGCAGGAAAGGGTCTCCACCAAAATCAAAGGCGTCGATGCTATTCTTTGGGACCTAAAACATCTTGTAGGGCACAAGATCAAATGCCCAAATGGTCTCACTATGTATTTTGTTCTGAATCGTTTGCCATTCATCCCATCAGTCCTAATCTTGATTTAAGCTTCAATAATCCACTTGCCCGTCAAATGTTTATGCTTCACAATGCTCTTGGTGAAGCCTATCCCCCTAACTGTACTGTAGGGTATGACACCTCATGCTTGAGAATGGATAATGGACGGTGGATGCACTAATCATATGATTGGTGATCAAGTCTTCTCATGGACTCAACCTTACGTCCATCGGACAAGAGTCACATCACATTTGGTTGACCTTGGTAAAAGCAAGGTATTGGGTCTAGGTAGAGTTGCAATCTCAAAGGATCAACACATGGACAAAGTGATGCTTGTTGAATCCTTGGCTTCAACAATGTCCATCTCAATGCTTTGTGACTTAAACATGATTGTGATATTCGGAAAATATCATTGCCTTGTACTAATGGAATCGACAAGTCTCTAGTTTTTGAAGGATATAGGAAAGATGATCTATACATGGTAGATTTCTCGGAGGTCCACACTTGCCGTATGTCTTCTTAAAAGCTTGAATCTTGGCTCGGCATCGAAGGTGGGGCATCTTGGAATGAGGAACTTACACACACTCGCCAAGAAGAAGCATGTCATAGGCATCGAAGGTGTCAAGTTCAAGAAGGATCAATTGTGTGGTGCCTGCGAAGCTGGAAAGATGACTAGGGCAAAGCACCCTCGAAGACAATCATGGCGACATCTCAACCCTTGAGCTGCTTCACATGGATTTGTTTGGCCCTACTCATTACTCTACCCTCACGACAACTGCTTGTCTCTATGGCCGTCATTGTTGATGACTACTCAAGATACACATGGGTGCACATAATTCTCTACAAGACTGAAGTGCAAGATGTCTTGATTTATTCGCCAATCGAGCAATGAACAATTATGGCGTCAAGATCAAGCATATCGAAGTGATAATGGCATTGAATTCAAGAACACGGACTTGATCTTTATCTGGATACCATAGGAATCACTCATGAGTTCTCTGCTCCATACACACCCCAAAAAATGGCATCGTGGGCGCAAGAATGAACCCTCATTGAGATGGCTAGAACAATGCTCCTTCTTCGAAAGAAGCCAAATGTCGGTTACTTGAGTGTTTGGGGCTAAGTCTTTGGATCAAGGATCCACATCACAAGTCAAAATTTGAACCCAAAGCTCACGAAGGCTTCATGCTCGATTCTGGAAAGGACTCACACTCTTACAGAGTCTTCAATCTCTATCTCTACAAAATCGTCGAAACTGTAGATGTGCGATTTGATGAAACCAATGGCTCACAAAGAGAGTTCCTGCCAAGCACACTAGATGAAGCTCCGCCCAGCGAATCTATCAAGCTGATGGGAACTGGTGAAATCATGCCTTCTGAAGCACAGCCTGAAGAGGAACTTATCATTTATGCACCTAACCAACCAGAAGACAATGCTCAACCTGAAGACAATCCTTCCAATGATGACAGTGATCAGCAAGAGCAAAGTCTTCGTCGAGTTCATCCTCGAGTTGCAAATGAAGTACAGATTGAGAAGATAATCGATAGCATTAATGCACCTGGTCCGCTTACTCGCTCAAGAGCAACACAGCTAGCAAATTTCTGTGGGCACTTTTCCTTTGTATCAATATCGTAACCCAAGAAAGTTCTTTGAAGCCTTTATGGAACGAGAATGGATTCAAGCTATGCAAGAAGAACTTCAACAGTTCAAGCTGAATAATGTTTGGGAACTTGTCAAGCGTCCTGACCCTCGTAAGCATAACATTATTGGCACCAAATGGATATATCGAAACAAGCAAGATGAGCATGGTCAAGTCGTCAGAAACAAAGCAAGGCTTGTGGCTCAAGGATATACTCAAGTAGAAGGAATTGACTTCGATGAAACATTTGCTCCGGTAGCTAGGCTTGAAGCTATTCGCATTCTACCGGCCTATGCTAACCACCACAACATCTTGCTCTATCAAATGGATGTGAAGAGTGCATTTCTCAATGGCAAGATTGAAGAAGAAGTATATGTCGCTCAACCACCTGGCTTTGAAGATCCAAAACATCCTGATATGGTGTACAAGCTAAATAAAGCACTGTATGGCCTCAAACAAGCTCCTCGTGCCTGGTATGATACAATCAAAGACTTCCTGAAGAGCAAAGGCTTCAAACCTAGATCCCTTGATCCCACACTCTTCACGAAGACATATGATGGTGAACTGTTTGTATGCCAAATATATGTGGATGACATTATCTTGGCCGCACCAACCGAAGTATAGTGATGAGTTTGGATACATGATGCAAGAGCAATATCGGATGTCCATGATGGGAGAGCTCAAGTTCTTCCTTGGTCTTCAGATTAAATCGACAAAGGAATGGCATCTTTATATCTCAAGAAAAATACCTCCAAGATTGCTCGAAGAAGTTTGGAATGCAAGAGTGCAAAGGATGCACGACGCCAATGCCGACCAAACACCACTTGGGTCCCGACGACAATGGTAAAGAGTTCGATCAAAAGGTATACCGCTCCATGATTGGTTCCTTACTCTACCTATGTGCATCTAGGCCAGATATCATGCTTAGTGTTTGCATGTGTGCTCAATTCCAAGCGGCACCAAAGGAATCGCATCACTTAGCTGTGAAGCGAATTCTTCGATATTTGGCTCACACCCCAACACTCGGATTATGGTATCCAAAGGGCTCAAAATTTGATTTAGTTGGATTTTCGGATGCTGATTATGCTGGTGACAAAGTGGATCGCAAGTCTACATCGGGCACATGTCACTTTATGGGACGATCACTTTCGTCTGTTGGTCTTCAAAGAAGCGAACTGTGTCACTCTCAACTGCAGAATCTGAATACATTGCTGCTGGATCTTGTTGTGCTCAGCTTCTATGGATGAAGCAAACTCTCAAGGACTATGGCATCAATCTGACACAAGTACCTCTTTTCTGCGACAACGAAAGCGCCATCAAGATTGCCAACAATCCAGTCCAGCACTCGAAGACAAAGCACATTGAAATTCGTCATCATTTTCTCAGGGATCATGTCATGAAGAAAGATATTGACATCATTCACGTCAACACTTTGAAGAGCAATGGCGGATATCTTCACAAAGCCCTTGGATGAGAAAAGGTTTTGCAAGTTACGGTGTGAGCTAAATATCTTGGAATCCTCAAATGTCCTGTGATCAAGCACACATCCTAACACTTATGCATGTTGATGACTTAGATGTGCAACACACAAAGTAACGTATATCTTCAATCAATGAAGACTTACATTCTGTGTGTGAATACATTAACGTGGAATTTGACTTCGGAGCGCCACGATAATTGTGCGCCGTGTGCAGGTCTAATACTTCCTATCACGTGGATAACGCCACCACCAAATTTCTTTGTTTGAAGTGTTTCACTCATGGCGTTATTTCTTGAAGCTATTCGCATTTGATTTGACTTCAACTTCAACTTATCTTCATTTTCTTCACAATGATGATTTGCTTGCTGTCTGATACATATATATATTTCTGTCCTCTACAACATTCACTTATAGCTATGTCTTCAAGTTGAATCTTTTGAACTAAGTGAATGTGATCGGACCCCAATCTCTCTATGCTTTCTATCTCAAACTCTATCTGTCCAAATCATATGCATTCTGGTGAAACTGTCGAATGTCTTCTCTGCGTCCTTGTCAGCAGAAGACACAGAGACAAACTTTAAGTCTGTTTTAAGTGATTCATCATTACTGTTGAACTCCGGAGAAGCCGGAACGACCCTCCGACAAACCGGGCGGGCGTGGGAATGTGGGACATCTCATTGTATGTTGCATGCGTGCCACGTGCCCCTCAGATGTGAACCGCCAGGGGCACCTAAGTAATTGCGCTGCGCCTCACACCTCGTTATAAATACATGTCCCCTACGGTAAAGAAAATCTTCTTCCACCTCTCCACCTCGTCAAAACCCTAGCGCCACCGCTAGCTCTCGGCACGCCCGGCGACAAGCGCTTAGCTGCCGCGACTTCTCCGACGCCGTCCTCACGCCGACGCGAACATCTTCATCTCCGCCGCGCCGAGGTGTCCTCCGTCGCCAAGTTAGGGCACGGTGGACTGAACTGCTCGACCTCCTTTCCTTCCGTCTAGCAGTTCTTGAGCGGTAAATATATCTCTATTTTTACCATCTTTTTGATCCTCAAAGATTCATCCTACTTGCCAAAAATGGTTTTTGCCCATACAAAGTTAGATCTATTCATGCGCATCTCGTCTTTGCTTAGTATATTCACTTAAGCTTCACAACTAGTTAGATTCCTCACTTGTACTTATTCACGGATTCGTACAAATCGGAACCAACTCTCGGTATAAGTGAATGTCTTACAACATGAGGTCAATGTCTTCAAACCGATTTATCTTCAAAATCTTACGAGAATGCATATGACCTCTTCCCCTTCCCTCGCATCTCTAATGCTGTCACAGGTACATGTCCGTGGGAGAATCCCTTGGTTCTCATAGTCTGCATTCGTTTGCAGAATTCTTACAACATCAAACCAACTCTCCCAAAGCCAGTTCCTGTCTGTCAACCAAACGCAAGCCTTTGAAGCCTTTGATTGTGAAGCCATTCAGCTTGAAGCTCATGGCTACAGACAAATCAGTCAGGAAGGGCGGCATACAGCATCGTGAGGGAACCTCAAAAGATTTGCCTGATGACCTCGCTGAGCTGTACAAGACATACCCTGAAGAAACTTACAATCAGCGCAAGACACGAATCCAATGGATTCGACGCTATTGGGCTGAACAGTGGTTCAAGTACAATTTCGTCACACAAGAATATGCCGAGAAGAATGCCATCGAAGCCCTTGGGGTGATATTCTGCTTGAGGCCTCCTCCCAAGAGCATGGTGAAGCTATTGCACAAGGTTTCTATCCTTGCATGGTCCGTGGACCTCGGCACTGAAAATGCCGACCAGCGTCTTTGCTCGGTGTCGTGATGACAATCTCTTCAAGCGCAACTTCCAAAGACGCAAAGGCTTCGCAAAGGAAAACAAGAAGTCATTGGGATTAGACTTCAACCCTGGTCCCTCTGCTCCCGTCTTGACGGCTCACGTGGCCTTGAACCCATGTCATCGGTCCTTTTCAACCTTGATGGCCTCATCACTTATATCTTGGTCCAAGGTGCCAAAGTGGATCACTCTGATGACGAGGCTGATTCTGATGAAGCCCGAGCTCCTGCTCCTGCTCCAAAGCCACAGAAGCAAAAGAAAGTCAAGGCTTGAAAGTCAGCTGCTCCTCCAAAAGCTTCACGAGTGAAGCCAGCGCCACCGCACCTCCACCAAGCGATTACGCGTCGAGATCAATCCGTATCTCCAAGAAGACGGAGAAGAGAAAGAAAAGTGTCAAGAATACTGAACTGACACTGACTCCTGCTGCAATTCTGCGTGAAGAGCACATTGATCTGTCAAGTGATGACGATCTTGCAGATGATGCTCTTGAGGAACTTATCAAGAGCAAAGAAGAAGCAGAAATCTTCAACAACTTGCCTCTCTTTGATGTGGCAATCATCCATCACTTCATTGATGAGTGGTTTGACTCACCAAACATCAGCTTTGAAGATCTGCAACTTCCAATTGGCCTCAGCGTCTCTTTCAACGGCGCCATTGCTTCTGAGCTAGCTCTAGCTCAGCGGATTGTTGAACTGAAGCACAAAATTGACTATGAGAAGGCTCGAGTTCAAGAAGCATATGGCTGCACTCAGCGTGCAAGGCGTGAAAACTTCAAGGTCATGCTGCACGACCTCAAAGAAAACTTTCTCAAGAAGCGTGAAGAAGCGGAGGCTCGTGGCGTATGAAGGCTTTGGCGACAAGTGCGTGCTTGCCTACAATGAAATTTGAGAAGCGCAAGGCTCTTGGCCGCCCCGGAATCAACCCAGGATGGCTGCAAAGAAAAGAAGTCTTCAATCGACCAATCTCCACCTTCAAGGCTGGAAGAGCCCGCATTGTCTTCCCAAGCAGCATGGTGGCTCGAAGCCAAAGGTCCGATCAACCGCTTCGAGCAGAAAGAAGGCGAGAGCTGCCGAGGCTGAAGCGGAAAAAGGAAAAATCTGGCGCCTCGATGCTGCTCCTCCAATAAGAAGCTTAAGACCAAGAAGAATCGGGCTGCTCCCACAGAGCCCTTGATTGTTGAACCCATTTCTATGGTTAGTCCCGCGTCTACAACCCAAGAACTTCATGACTGTTCATGAGCCCTTCCACAGAGGCTCCTGAAGTGAAGATATTCCAGCAGTGATCCCTCATCTTTGAAGACATTGGTCACCAAGACAATGTTGAAGATGATGAAGTTCTTCCTCAAATCGAATACAATGTGGTATCATCGCTGTTAAATGCAACAGCGAACTCATCGACATTGGTCGTCCTCTGACGCCAATTGCTCAGGATGCTTCATGGGCTGATCGCACGCAACAACAAGACTCCCCCAGTACTGCCCAACAACAAGTCACTCCCCAACAACAAGTCACTCCCCAACACCAAGAATAAGAGGAAGACTTTGAGGCCCAGACAACCCCATCTCCAAAGGCGTCGCCAGCATTTCGCAGGCTTCATAAAGGTCAAAGGCCTCAAGTGCCTCTTTCGAGCGTTCCAGAAGGAGAAGTGCACCACCAACCTGTTTGCACGTCAAGTGTTTTCAGAAGCCACTCCAACTGTGAATGTCTCTGAGTCTGAAGCTAAAGCTGCTGAAGACAATCCGGCTGCATCATCGACCACGACACCCAAGAAGAAGAAGAACGTGTCCCTACACCCCCTGTAAGTGAAGAAGTTATTCCAGATATCAACCTGCCAGTGCCAGACCCTCCAGCTCCTCAAGTGGAGGTTGAAAACATTAAGGTTGCCACATCCAACACCAATGAAGCCAATGACATGGTCATGGCTGAAGCCAATGTGGAGCCTGTCCCAACTGCTCCTGAAGCCAGTGAAGGAACTGTGCCTGAAGCCAATGAGGAAACAGCTCCCGTAGCATCTGCCAGCAGCTGAAGCCTTAGTCTGCCTTCGCTCCAGTTCGCCACCAAGGCCCTACACAATCGAGCAAGCTTACGACTATGGCGAGCTAGTCACAGTAAGATGGCCCGTTCCGGTCCCTCCGCCTCATGCCCCTGGTCCTCAATTCGACTATCATATTGCTCATAGGCCTCCGGTCCAGAAGCCGAAGCCAAGACTGCCAAGGTTTCCAGGCACTGCCACCTCAACTGGTTCTTTCAATGCAAATGGCTTAAAAGCCCACAATACCTTCTTTGACGATGCTAAGAACCCCTACAAAAGGCCAAGGATCTCATCGGACCGTTCGAGCTATCGACAAAGAAGCTACTACTCTGTGTTTTGTATGACCAAGGCGCATTTTCCCTCATATGCGCCTCGACATTTGAAGCCATTGCCGGACTGCCGTGCTTAGAAGAAGCACTTGATTGCTTTCATGATGCAGTCTGCTTGGCCCGTAAGAATGCAAAAGAGCTTTGGAATGAAGAATTAGTGCTTCAATTCTTTGCCACACTCCACATCCGCTGCTACAACAGAGATACAAAGACATGGGTCCTCGAGTGGATGACTGGAAATGTCCATCATGAAGCCAAAGCTCTTGACATCATTGAGCCTGCTAAAACACCACTAAGCCTGCAAAGCTTGAAGGAGCAATGAAGACATTGGTCTTCTATATCCTCAATGGCATCAGCTTCAACATGCAAGATTTCTTCATCAGGCAATTGGCTGCGTCTGGATCTGATCTGTTTGGACTGAAGTGTTGGGGAACGTAGTAATTTCAAAAAATTTCCTACGCACACGCAAGACCATGGTGATGGCATATCAGCGAGAGGAGAGTGTCCGTCCCACGTACCCTCGTGAGACCGAAAGCGAAGCGTTATAACAACGCGGTTGATGTAGTCGTGCGTCTTCACGATCCGACCGATCCAAGCACCGAGCGTCACGGCACCTCCGAGTTCTCGCACACGTTCAGCTCGATGGCGATCCCCGGACTCGATCCAAATAAAGTGTCGGGGATGAGTTCCACAACCTGACGGCGTGGTGGCGATGTTGATGCTCCACCGACGCGGGCTTCGCCTAAGCTCATGACGATATGACTTCTCCGGCGCAGGGCTTCGCCTAAGCTCCGCGACGATATGACCGAAGTGGAATATGGTGGAGGGGCACCGACACGGCCAAGGATCGATCCGTAGATCAACTTGTGTGTCTGGGTGCCCCCTGCCCTCATATAAAGGAGCAAGGGGTGCGGCCAGCCCAAGGGGCGCTGGAGGAGTCCTACTCCCACCGAGTAGGACTCCCCCCTTCCTAGTTGGATTAGGATTGGAGGAGGGGAAGAGGGAAGGCGCCGCCTCTCCTCCTGTCCTATTCGGACTAGAGGGGGGGGCGCGGCCTGCCCCCTGGCCGCCCTTCCTCTTCTCCCTATGGCCCATCAAGGCCCATTAACCCCGGGGTTCCGTAACCCCGGTGTTCCGTAACTTCCTGTTTTCATCCGAACCTTTCAAGTCAAACATAGGCTTCCAATATATCAATCTTTATGTCTCGACCATTTAGAGACTCCTCGTCATGTCCGTGATCACATCCGGACTCGAACAACCTTCGTACATCAATACTTATAAACTCATAATGAACTGTCATCGAAGCGTTAAGCGTGCGGACCCTACGGGTTCGAGAACTATGTAGACATGACCTAGAACCATTCTCGGTCAATAACCAATAGCGGAACCTGGATGCCCATATTGGTTCCTACATATTCTACTTAAGATCTTTATCGGTCAAACCGCATAACGACATCGTTGTTCCTTTGTCATCGGTATGTTACTTACCCGAGATTCAATCATCGGTATCAATACCTAGTTCAATCTCGTTACCGATAAGTCTCTTTACTCGTTCCGTAATACATCATCTCACAACTAACTCATTAGTTGCAATGCTTGCAAGGCTTATGTGATGTGTATTACCGAGAAGGCCCAGAGATACCTCTCCGACAATCGGAGTGACAAAACCTAATCTCAAATCGCCAACCCAACAAGTACCTTTGGAGACACCTGTAGTACTCCTTTATAATCACCCGATTCGTTGTGGCGTTTGGTAGTACCAAAGTGTTCCTCCGTAAACGGAGTTGCATAATCTCATAGTTACGAGGAACATGTATAGGTCATGAAGAAAGCAATAGCAATATACTAAGCGATCAAGTGCTAAGCTAACGGAATGGGTCATGTCAATCACATCATTCTCCTAATGAGGTGATCCCATTAATCAAATGACAACACATGTCTATGGTTAGGAAACATAACCATCTTTGATTAATGAGCTAGTCTAGTAGAGGCATACTAGTGACTATCTGTTTGTCTATGTATTCACACATGTATTATGTTTCCGGTTAATACAATTCTAGCATGAATAATAAACATTTATCATGATATAAGGAAATAAATAATAACTTTATTATTGCCTCTAGGGCATATTTCCTTCAGCCTCCCACTTGCACTAGAGTCAATAATCTAGATTACACAAAATGATTCTAACACCCATGGAGTCTTGGTGCTGATCATGTTTTGCTCGTGGAAGAGGCTTAGTCAGCGGGTCGCAACATTCAGATCCGTATGTATTTTGCAAATCTCTATGTCTCCCACTTGGACTTGGTCCCGAATGGAATTGAAGCGTCTCTTGATATGCTTGGTCCTCTTGTGAAATCTGGATTCCTTTGCCAAGGCAATTGCACGATATTGTCACGAGAAGATCTTCATTGGTCCCGATGCACTAGGTATGACACCTAGATCGAAATGAACTCTTTCATCCGGACTCCTTCATTTGCTGCTTCGAAGCAGCTATGTACTCCGCTTCACATGTAGATCCCGCCACGGCGCTTTGTTTAGAACTGCACCAACCGACAGCTCCACCGTTTAATAAAAACACGTATCCGGTTTGCGATTTAGAATCGTCCGGATCGGTGTCAAAACTTACATCGGCGTAACCATTTACGACTAGCTCTTTGTCACCTCCATATCTGAGAAACATATCCTTAGTCCTTTTCGGTATTTCAGGATGTTCTTGACCGCTGTCCGATGATCCACTCTGGATTACTTTGGTACCTTCTGCCAAGCTTCTTGATAAGCATCGTCAGTCTGGTACACAACATTGCATACATGATAGAGCCTATGGCTGAAGCATAGGAACATCTTTCATTTTCTCTCTATCTTCTGCTGTGGTGGGGCATTGAGTCGACTCAATCTTACACCTTATGTCTGGTAAAAACCTTTCTTTGCTGATCCATTTTGAACTTTTCAAAACTTTATCAAGGTATGTGCTTTGTGAAAGTCCAATTAAGCGTCTTGATCTATCTCTATAGATCTTGATGCCCAATATGTAAGCAGCTTCACCGAGGTCTTTCATTGAAAACTTTTATTCAAGTATCCTTTTATGCTATCCAGAAATTCTATATCATTTCCAATCAATAATATGTCGTCCACATATAATATCGAAATGCTACTGAGCTCCCACTCACTTTCTTGTAAATCTGAGGCTTCTCCAAAGTCAGTATAAATCCATATGCTTTGATCACACTATCAAAGCGTTTATTCCAACTCGAGAGGCTTGCACTGCACCATAAATTGATCGTTGGAGCTTGCACACTTTGTTAGCACTCTTTGGATCAACAAAACCTCTGGTTGCATCATATACAACTCTTCTTCTAGAAATCCATTCAAGAATGCAGTTTTACATCCATTTGCCAAATTTCATAATCATAAAATGCGGCAATTGCTAACATGATTCGGACAGACTTAAGCATCGCTTCTGGTGAGAAAGTCTCATCGTAGTCAACCCCTTGAACTTGTCGAAAACCTTTCGCAACAAGTCGAGCTTTGTAGACAGCTACATTACCATCAGCGTCGGTCTTCTTCTTAAAGATCCATTTATTCTCAATGGCTTGCCGATCATCGGGCAAGTCAACCAAAGTCCATACTTTGTTTTCATACATGGATCCCATCTCAGATTTCATGGCTTCCAGCCATTTCGCGAATCTGGGCTCACCATCGCTTCTTCATAGTTTGTAGGTTCGCCATGGTCAAGTAACATGACTTCGAATAGGATTACCGTACCACTCAGTGCGTATTTCACTCTGGTTGACCTCACGAGGTTCATAGTAACTTGATCTGAAGTTTCATGATCAACATCATTAGTTTCCTCACTAATTGGTGTAGTTGTCACAGAACCGTTTCTTGTGATGAACTACCTTCCAATAAGGGAGTAGATCTGATTATCTCATCAAGTTCTACTTTCCTCCCACTCACTTCTTTCGAGAGAAACTCCTTCTCTAGAAAGGATCCGAATTAAGCAACGAAAATCTTGCCTTGGATCTGTGATAGAAGGTGTACCCATGATCTCCTTTGGGTATCCTATGAAGACACATTTCTCGATTTGGGTTCGAGCTTATCTGGTTGAAGTTTCTTCACATAAGCATCGCAGCCCCAAACTTTAAGAAATGACAACTTTGGTTTCTTGCCAAACCACAGTTCATACGGTGTCGTCTCAACGGACTTAGATGGTGCCCTATTTAACGTGAATGCGGCGTCTCTAAAGCATATCCCCAAAGCGATAGCGGTAAATCAGTAAGAGACATCATAGATCGCACCATATCAAGTAAAGTACGATTCGACGTTCGGACACACCATTTCTCCGTGGTGTTCCGGTGGCGTGAGTTGCTAAACTATTCCACATTGTTTCAAATGTAAACCAAACTTGTAACTCAAATATTCTCCTCCACGATCCGATCGTAGAAACTTTATTTTCTTGTTACGATGATTTTCCACTTCACTCTGAAATTCTTTGAACTTTTCAAATGTTTCAGATTTGTGTTTCATTAAGTAGATATACCCATATCTGCTCAAATCATCTGTGAAGGTGAGAAAATAACGATACCCTTGGCGTGCCTCAACATTCATTGGACCACAAACATCGGTATGTATGATTTCCAACAAATCAGTTGCTCGCTCCATAGTTCCGGAGAACGGTGTTTTAGTCATCTTGCCCATGAGGCACGGTTCGCAAGTACAAAGTGATTCATAATCAAGTGATTCCGAAGCCCATCGGTATGGAGTTTCTTCATGCGTTTACACACGATATGACCCAAGCGGCGATTACCACAAATAAGTTGCATTATCATTATCAACTCTGCATCTTTTGGTTTCAACACTATGAATATGTGTATTACTACTATCGAGATTCAATAAAATAGACCACTCTTCAAGGGTGCATGACCATAAAAGATATTACTCATATAAATAGAACAACCATTATTCTCTCTTTAAATGAATAACCGTCTCGCATCAAACAAGATCCAGATATAATGTTCATGCTTAACGCGGCACCAAATAACAATTATTTAGGTCTAAAACTAATCCCGATGGTAGATGTAGAGGTAGCGTGCCGATCGCGATCACATCGACTTTGGAACCATTTCCCACGCGCGATCGTCACCTCGTCCTTAGCCAATCTTCGCTTAATCCGTAGTTCCTGCTTTGAGTTGCAAATATTAGCAATGTAACCAGTATCAAATACCGGTACTATCTGCGAGTATTAGTAAGGTACACATCAATAACATGTATATCACATATACCTTTGATCACCTTGCCATCCTTCTTATCCGCCAAATACTTGGGGCAGTTCCGCTTCCGAGGTCCAGTTTGCTTGCGGTAAAAACACTCGAGTTTAGGCTTAGGTCTAGACTTGGGTTTCTTCTCTTGAGCAGCAACTTTCTTGCTATTCTTTTGAAGTTCCTTCTTCTTTCCTTTGCCCTTTTCTTGAAACTAGTGGTCTTGTTGACCATCAACACTTGATGCTCTTTCTTGATTTCTACCTCCATGCTTTTAGCATTGCGAAGAGCTCGGAATTGTTTTGGTCATCCCTTGCATATTATAGTTCATCACGAAGCTCTTGTAGCTTGGTGGCGATGATTGGAGAATTCATCAATGACACTATCATCCGAAGAGTAACTCCCAGTTGAATCAAGTGATTATTATACCTAGACATTTTGAGTATATGTTCACCGACGAACTATTCTCCTCCATCTTGCAGCTATAGAACTTATTGGAGACTTCATATCTCTCAATCCGGGCATTTGCTTGAAATATTAACTTCAACTCCTGGAACATCTCATATGCTCCATGACGTTCAAAACGTCGTTGAAGACCCGGTTCTAAGCCGTAAAGCATGGCACACCGAACTATCGAGTAGTCATCACTTTGCTCGCCAGACGCTCACAACTTCGGCGTTGCTCTCTGGCGCAGGCACGGCACCCAGCGGTGCTTCCAGACGTAATTCTTCAGGCAGCAATGAGGATAATCCTCAAATTACGGACCCAGTCCGTGTAATTGCTACCATCATCTTTCAACTTTGCTTTCTCAAGGAACGCATTAAAATTCAACGGAACAACAAAGACGAGCCATCTATCTACAATAAACATAGACAAGCAAAATACTATCGGTACTAAGTTCATGATAAATTTAAGTTTAATTAATCATATTAAAACCTCCCACTTAGACGACATCTCTCTAGTCATCTAAGTGATTACGTGATCCAAATCAACTAAACCATGTCCGATCATCACGTGAGATGGAGTAGTTTCAATGGTGAACATCACTATGTTGATCATATCTACTATATGATTCACGTTCGACCTTTCGGTCTCCGTGTTCGAGGCCATATCTGTTATATGCTAGGCTCGTCAAGTTTAACTTGAGTATTCGGCGTGTGCAACTGTTTTGCACCGTTGTATTTGAGCGTAGAGCCTATCACACCCGATCATCACGTGGTGTCTCAAAGCACGAAGAACTTTCGCAATGGTGCATACTCGGGAGAACACTTCTTGATAATTTTAGTGAGAGATCATCTTATAATGCTACCGTCAATCAAAGCAAGATAAGATGCATAAAGGATAAACATCACATGCAATCAATATAAGTGATATGATATGGTCATCATCATCTTGTGCTTGTGATCTCCATCGCCAAGCACCGTCATGATCACCATCATCACCGGTAGCGACACCTTGATCTCCATCGTAGCATCGTTGTCGTCTCGCCAACTATTGCTTCTCGACTATCGCTACTGCTTAGTGATAAAGTAAAGCAATTACATGGCTTTGCATTTCATACAATAAAGCGACAACCATATGGCTCCTGCCATTGCCGATAACTTCGGTTACAAAACATGATCATCTCATACAATAAAATATAGCATCACGTCTTGACCACATCACATCACAACATGCCCTGCAAAACAAGTTAGACGTCCTCTACTTTGTTGTTGCAAGTTTTACGTGGCTGCTACGGGCTGAGCAAGAACCGTTCTTACCTCGCATCAAAACCACAGCGATAGTTTGTCAAGTTGGTGCTGTTTTAACCTTCGCAAGGACCGGGCGTAGCCACTTTCAGTTCAACTAAAGTGAGAGAAACGGACACCCGCGGTCACCTTTAAGCAACTAGTGCTCGAGCGGTGAAACCAGTCTCGCGTAAGCGTCTGCTGTAATGTCGGTCCGGGCCGCTTCATCTCACAATACCGCCGAACCAAAGTATGACATGCTGGTAAGCGGTATGACTTATATCGCCCACAACTCACTTGTGTTCTACTCGTGCATATGACATCAACGCATAAAACCAGGCTCGGATGCCATTTGTTGGGGAACGTAGTAATTTCAAAAATTTCCTACGCACACGCAAGACCATGGTGATGGCATAGCAACGAGAGGAGAGAGTGTCCGTCCACGTACCCTCGTGAGACCGAAAGCGGAGCGTTATAACAACGCGGTTGATGTAGTCGTGCGTCTTCACGATCCGACCGATCCAAGCATCGAGCGTATGGCACCTCCGAGTTCTGCACACGTTCAGCTCGATGGCGATCCCGGACTCCGATCCAGCAAAGTGTCGGGATGAGTTCCGTCGAGACGACGGCGTGGTGGCGATGATGATGCTCCACCGACGCAGGGCTTCGCCTAAGCTCCGCGATGATATGACTTCTCCGTGCGGGGCTTCGCCTAAGCTCATGACGATATGACCGAAGTGGAATATGGTGGAGGGGCACCGCTTGCGGCTAAGGATCGATCCGTAGATCAACTTGTGTGTCTGGGGTGCCCCCGCCCCGTATATAAAGGAGCAAGGGGGTGCGGCCAGCCCAAGGCGGCGCTGGAGGAGTCCTACTCCCAGGAGTAGGACTCCCCCTTCCTAGTTGGATTAGGATTGGAGGAGGGAAGAGGGAAGGGCGCGCCCCCTCTCCTTGTCCTATTCGGACTAGAGGGAGGGGGCGCTGCCTGCCCTGCCGGCCCTTCCTCTTCTCCCTATGGCCCATCAAGGCCCATTAACCCCCCGGGGGGTTCCGGTAACCCCCCGGTGTTCCGGTAACTTCCTGTTTTCATCCGGAACCTTTCCGAAGTCCAAACATAGGCTTCCAATATATCAATCTTTATGTCTCGACCATTTCGAGACTCCTCGTCATGTCCGTGATCACATCCGGGACTCCGAACAACCTTCGGTACATCAATACTTATAAACTCATAAAGAACTGTCATCGAAACGTTAAGCGTGCGGACCCTACGGGTTCGAGAACTATGTAGACATGACCTAGAACCATTCTCGGTCAATAACCAATAGCGGAACCTGGATGCCCATATTGGTTCCTACATATTCTCTGAAGATCTTTATCGATCAAACCGCATAACGACATCGTTGTTCCTTTGTCATCGGTATGTTACTTACCCGAGATTCGATCGTCGGTATCAATACCTAGTTCAATCTAGTTACGGTGTAAGTCTCTTTACTCGTTCCGTAATACATCATCTCACAACTAACTCATTAGTTGCAATGCTTGCAAGGCTTATGTGATGTGTATTACCGAGAAGGCCAGAGATACCTCTCCGACAATCGGAGTGACAAAACCTAATCTCAAATCGCCAACCCAACAAGTACCTTTGGAGACACCTGTAGTACTCCTTTATAATCACCCGATTCGTTGTGACGTTTGGTAGTACCAAAGTGTTCCTCCGTAAACGGAGTTGCATAATCTCATAGTTACGAGGAACATGTATAGGTCATGAAGAAAGCAATAGCAATATACTAAGCGATCAAGTGCTAAGCTAACGGAATGGGTCATGTCAATCACATCATTCTCCTAATGAGGTGATCCCATTAATCAAATGACAACACATGTCTATGGTTAGGAAACATAACCATCTTTGATTAATGAGCTAGTCTAGTAGAGGCATACTAGTGACTATCTGTTTGTCTATGTATTCACACATGTACTATGTTTCCGGTTAATACAATTCTAGCATGAATAATAAACATTTATCATGATATAAGGAAATAAATAATAACTTTATTATTGCCTCTAGGGCACATTTCCTTCATGAAGTTCTATGCTCCATGGGTCATGCGCCTCATCAAGATGCACTCTGCTATCAACTATCAACCCTCCGCTGCAATCATCGATCTTTCTACGAGAGGTTGATATATACATTGAAGCCATATACCCCGAGCACCGCTAAAACACCACTAAGTCTTCAGAATGCAGATCACCACAGCTTCTCTCAACCCATTGAAGGCGTCCAAGCGGTATCTCGTGTCTATCCCCTGGCTGGGAACACTCGTCTGCCTCATCGTGCACGGACTGAAGCCACTGAGAGCACAATTGGCCAAAGGCCTCGGACGCACTCTCGAGTCCTCAATGATCGAGAACTTCTTGTGGCGTTGCATCAAAAGCAAGATAAGCATCACTCCTGGCTCAAGCGTCAAATGCAAAGCCTCTTGGTGGACATCAATCGCATTCGCAACCTTGCCACCAAGAATGCTTTTGTCACTCACGAGACTTGTCGGCGATCATGGAAGAGTTTGACCCTGCTTTCGGTCGCGAAGCAGATCTTCAAGACGATGGCTTCACCGAGCGTTTCAAGTTTGACTCCACTCCTCCACGGAATGCAGTCCTAACGACGAACTCCATCTCTTGAAGACTCTGACTATTCTTCCTCCGCGGCAACGGTCAATGCCAGAGTGATCGATGATGAAGCCGATGCTACTTCACCGCCCCCTACTTCTGCATGAATCAACACTGCGCCAAGCTCGTCTGCACCGCCAACCAACAACGACAACCTGCTGCATCATCTTCTTCCGAAGAGGGCGAGTAGATGCTCTATGTCTTCAAACCTTTTTGGTCAATTCTTGACAAAGGGGAGAAGCATATGAGTTGATAGTCTTCAAGCGGGTTCATAAGGGCGGTTGCATTATATTTTGCCTAGTGCTTACAACTCTCGTTTTTGAAACATTGGTTCTTATGAGTTGTAACACTTAAACTTGATGGTCGTCTGCTACTTATTTGCTTTACTCTGGTGCGACGATAACTTCCGCACTTAGATCATTCTGCAGACGTCCATTTTTCATTATGCATGCCATTCTCTTAGCTATATCATTTCATGCATGATGAATTATCTTCATAAGTTGAAGAGGATCTCCACAAGTACAACCTGCCATTTGCATTTGCATTCCAAAAGCAAACTACTTATATGCACATCTTCAGGGCGAGCCTTTGCCACTTATGAAGACAATTCCCTATCCTTTACAATTTCACATATTTTATCCCCGTTGAAAACTTCAACTAGTTTGTCATCAATCACCAAAAAGGGGGAGATTGTAAGTGCATCTAGTGCCACCCCTAGTTGGTTTTGGAGTATTGACGACAAATGTGGTTGAGGACTAATCGTTTGTGAGAATTGCAGGATAACGCAGGTAGTGTCCCTCATTGATTCGGTTTACCTACCGGAGACGACCCCTATAAATGTATGAAGACATTGAAGACAATGGTGGTATGTGAAGATATTCACATTGAAGACTATGACATGAGAAGACATTGAGTGAAGACTATGGAACGCGAAGACTGTGTTGTTTTGTTGTTTCCTTTTCTTCTTTGTTGAGTCGTAGGAACCACCGTACTGTTAAGTGGGGTCCAAGTGATCATAGTCAGAATGAGAGTGATGCTCAACCCAAATCCTATGTCTTGACGAAGACAATGAGAGCAAAACTTATCCAGAGCTGGATGAGTCAGCTTTGCTTGTAGCCCAAGTAAAGTTGCCGTGTGTGTTTGAAATCTGACCGTTGGAACACGTGTCAGTTCCTTAGTGACCCATGGTCATTTCGGAAATAACAGGCCGGGTTGCCTAGTGGCTATAAATAGCCCACCCCCTACACCATAAATTGGTGGCTGCTCAGAGTTAGTGCACGACTTTTGTCGTTTGAGAGAAACCCACCTCGAAGCCTTTGAGAGAGAAATCCTTGCGAGGACAAAGCCCAAAACACCCAGAGCCAAAGAGTGTTAGGCATCACTGAAGTTTTCTGTCAGTGACACGAAGACTTATTACACTTGAGGACTGTGAATCCTCCAGCCGGTTAGGTGTCGCGTTCGAGCATCCAAGAGTCATTGTGGATTGCCGGTGAGCGTCGTGCATGAAGGTTGAAGTCTACCTTGAAGACTTAACAGAGTGATTGGGTGAGGACTGTGTGTCCTTAGCTCAAGGGGAATAAGGTGAAGACGCGGTCTTCTGAGTTGAATCTCAGCCTCCCTAACCAGATGTACAGTTGTCACAGCAACTGGAACTGGTCCAACAAATCCTGTGTCTTCAACTAGTGACTGGTTCTATCCCTTCCCTCCTTTACCTTTAGTTTGTCTTCATGAAGTCATTGCTTATTTGCCTTATCTATTTGACTTCATTGCTTGACTACTTTAGCTGATTGGCTTCATACTATCTTCCATCCTGATCCTTACTACATAGCTGCTATTAGTCTTGTCCGTTCACATTATTGCATACTTGACTATGGCTTGCTTGTTGTAGTTTATCTTCCGCTGCTTATCAACTAGGTCATTTATGTTGTTTGTCTTCGAAACATCTGTGTTTTGAAGACTTTCATAAAAATCGCCTATTCACCCCCCCTCTAGTCGATAACTCGCAGTTTCAACTTCAATAATGAACCCTGCTGCCAAGAGCCGGGCTACCTCCTCACCAATGGCCTTACGTCTCTCTTCATTGAACCGGCGAAGAAACTGTCTGACTGGTTTAAACTTGGGATCAACATTAAGGGTGTGCTCAGCGAGTTCCCTCGGTACACCTGGCATGTCAGAAGGCTTCCATGCAAAGATATCCCGATTCTCACGGATGAACTTCGATGGCGCCGCTTTCCTATTTCGGATCAGTTAGCGATGACAAACTGCTTGGATGAATCGCGGGTACAAAATCAACCAACTTTGTCTCATCGGCCAATTTAAACTTCAAGGCGGGTCATGCTCCGTAGTGGGTTTTTCAAAGAAGTCATATCGCCCAGATCAACATTGTCCTTATAGAATTTCAACTCCTCCGTTGCAAAAACCGACTCGGCATAAGCGCATCACCTTCCTCGCATTTCAAAGCGGTCTTACGGCTTGCATGCCTTGTGATGGTCCCCTTATGACCCAAACATCTTGAGCTGCGAGATAAACATAACACGGCCTTGCCATGAACTTAGCATAAGCCGGTCGTCCAAACAGGGCATGGTATGGACTCTGATTTTACCACTTCAAAAGTCAAATTTTCGACCTTGAATCATGATCATCTCCAAAAGCAACCTCCGGTCTATCTTACCAACTGGGTAAGCCGATTTACGGGCACCACACCGTGAAAAGCGGTGTTCGACGGTTTAAGATTCTTATCATCAACCCCATCGCCGGAAGGTGTCATAATACAAGATGTTGATCTGCTCCCTCCATCCATGAGCACCTTAGTGAACTTATAACCTCCAACCTGCGGTGCTACCACCAGCGCCAGATGACCGGATTATCAGCAGGCGGATGATCTTCTCGACTCCACACGATAGGCTAAGCAGACTAAGCGCAAATAATGGGGCACCGCCGTTCAGCGAATTCACTGCCCTTTTATGAAGCTTCGATCGCGCTTGCACAGGCTAGTGGTGAAAACATGGTACGCCCACTACTTAAGCGCTTGGGTGACTTTGATAACCCGATCGCTGCTGTTCTTTGATTCCCTTGTTGATTGTAACCACCTTGGTTGCCCGATTACCTTGATTGCCATGTCCACCTTGATTACCACGAAATCCTGAACCGAATTACCTCCACCATAACCCGGCTGTGGGACCGGGACCTGAACCGCCGGACGATCCATGATCACTCTGGAAAAAATCTGAATTTTTGTACTCTCGCATGATATAACAGTCCTTCCAGAGGTGCGAGGCCGGCTTGTCCCGCGATCCATGCTTCGGGCAGGGCTGGTTCAACAAGTAATTTAGGCACTCCGGATTGGGACTTGGCTCTCCACCTCGTGGGGGCGGTTTACCCTTACGACGCTGACCATTACCCTGCGTATTGGTGTTAGCCACAAAATCTGAATTACTGTCCGCTTTACGCTTACCATTGTTACTATGGCCCGCTTGATTATGCTGCTGCCCCTTGGTGTTGCCGTTCTTCTTCCCCTTCTCCGGTTTTTCATCATCAGACTGGGGGTCCTTGGTACTATCAGAATTGGCATACTTAACTAGCGCAACCATAAGCGTTCCCATATCATTGCAGTGACGCTTGAGCCGTCCCAACTTCAGTTTCAAAGGCTTAAAACAGCAATTACCCTCCAGTGTTATAACTGCCGAGTCAGCATTGATGCGGTCCGATGAATGCAAAATCTCTGAGACCCGGCGCACCCAATGGGTTGTTGACTCGCCCTCTTCCTGGACACAGGCAGCTAAATCCACAATTGACATGGGTTGCCTGCACGTGTCTTTGAAGTTTGCTATAAACCGGGCTTTTAACTCGGCCCATGACCCAACGGAGTTAACTGGTAAACTTTTCAGCCAAGTGTGAGCCGTTCCGTCCAACATCATAGTGAAATACTTCACACATGCCGCTTCATCCACATCCAACATCTCCATTGCCATCTCATAACTCTCAACCCACGACTCGGGCGGTAAATCGGCGGTGTAATTAGGCACCTTACGTGGACCCTTGAAATCCTTGGGTAGCCGCACATTCATAAAGCGGGGTGAGACAAGGCACTCCCAAGAGCTGAAAGTAAGGCCTCGTTCCACGGAATTCGTTGGACGAACCGGAGTGAGTAGCGGTCTGTCTTTGCTAACTTCGGCTTCTCGACGTGCTCTTCCGTTATCCACCACATCCCGAGCATTTATCCCACCGCGCGGATTAGGACCTCGAGGACATCTCGGTTTCGCACACTGCTTGACACAGCCGGTTCATCAATGTGTCGTTGTAACTCCGGCTCGGGCGTGGGGTTGAATGAAGCCTGTCTCGGCTAAAAGAATAGGCCTGCTGCTGTACCATAGCCGTTTGAAGAAGATCCCTGGCGCGCCGCGTCTCAACCACCGCTGGGGATTCACCCTCCATTGGGATAGCTGCCAATCACGATGCCGCAGCGATCATGTTATCCAAAGGGGTGGAGAAGTGACCCGGCGGCGTTGGTATATACTGTGGCGGGTCATGGGTCCGTCGGTAGTCGATTACCGTGGTTGATCCGGTGCTCCTGCCACTGGCGCTTCAATCCGGTTTACCGCTGCCGGATTACTGGTTCCTGCTCCGTGTGTGCTGAAGAGATTCATTGCTTCATAAACCGGTGGCAATCGAGACTGATGCCTTCTCCGCAATACGTCGTTTGAAGCGTTCTGGTCTAACATGAGTCGGTAATTTTCTGCCTGAATCCGCTGTGCCTGTGCATCCAAAGCGGCCGGCTCCTCAGCCATCTTGGTTTCTTCAACCGCTAAATCCTCCTTGGCTTGAGTTATCTGATCCTACAGTTTAGCAACCTCCGCGTTATGCTGATGTTGGGTATCCGGGGTAACCTGTGCGGCCAGTAATGTCGTCCAGGCGTCCAATAAACCGGACAAGACTTGGGTCGGTCGGCGCGCGGGGCCTCCTGCCCCAGCTGCTGATCCGGAAATCACTGCGGCCACAGCTGAAGATTGCAACATGGGCTGTGTACCGCCCATGAAGATCGCAATCCGGTTCGGCGGTTCAAGGGGTCGAATCTGTCACCATCGAAACAACCCCAAACCGGCCATCTTGCGGTTGATGCTGATGACTCGGTCTACGTCGTCCATTTGCATCATGCTTTTATATCTATATTTATTGCATTATGGGCTGTTGTTACGTTATGTCACAATACTTATGCCTATTCTCTCTAATTTTACAAGGTTTACATAAGGAGGAGAATCTTTGGCAGCTGGAATTACAGAAATTGGAAAAGGAGCAAATATTGGAGACCTATTACGCACAACTCAAAATTCTGAAACTCCACGGAACATCTTATAAAAATAATGAAAATCCTTGCCAAAGATGAAGACCAGGGCGCCCCCCTACCTCGTGTGCCCCCTGGTGGCTCTCCGATGCCCATCTTCTGCTATATGAGGTCTTTCGTCAAGAAAAAATCAGAAGCAACCTTTCGGGACGAAACTCTGCCGCCACGAGGTGGAACCTTGGCGGAACCAATCTAGGGCTCCGGCATAGCTGTTCTGCCGGGAACACTTCCCTCCGGGAGGGGGAAATCATCGCCATCATCATCACCAACGCTCTTCTCATTGGGAGAGGGCAATCTCCATCAACATCTTCACCAGCACCATCTCCTCTCAAAACCCTAGTTCATCTCTTGTATCCAATTCTTGTCTCCAAGTCCGGGATTGGTACTAGTAGGTCGCTAGTAGTGTTGATTACTCCTTTATGTAATAGGTATACAACATAGCATACTTTATAGAACCTATGAGTATGGCATAGGGAATGAATTTTCATTCTCTTTCTATTTTCTGCCATGGTCGGGTTTTGAGTCTTACTCAACTTCACACCTTGCAACACAGGCAAGAACTCCTTCTTTGACTGTTCCATTTTGAACTACTTCAAAATCTTATCAAGGTATGTACTCTTTGAAAAATCTTATCAAGCGTCTTGATCTATCTCTATAGATCTTGATGCTCAATGTGTAAGTAGCTTTACTGAGGTCTTTATTTTGAAGAACTCCTTTCAAACACTCCTTTATGCTTTCCAGAAAATTCTACATTATTTCTGATCAACAATATGTCATTCACATATACTTATCAGAAAGGTTGTAGTGCTCCCACTCACTTTCACTGTAAATCAGGGCTTCACATAAAGTCATATAAAACTATATGGTTTGATCAACTCATCAAAGCGCATATTCCAACTCCGAGATGCATGCACCAGTCCATAGATGGATCGTTGGAGCTTGCACACTTTGTTAGCACCTTTTGGATCGACAAAACCTTTTCGTTGCATCATATACAACTATTCTTTAATAAATCCATTAAGGAATGTAGTTTTGTTTATCCATTTGCCGATTTAATAAAATCGGCAATTGCCAACATGATTCGAGACAGACTTAAGCATAGATACGGTGAGAAACTCTCATCGTAGTCAACACCTTGAACTTGTCGAAAACCTTTGCGACAATTCTTTGCTTTATAGATAGTAACACTACTATCAGCGTCCGTCTTCCTCTTGAAGATCCATTTAATCTCAATGGTTCACCAATCATCGGGCAAGTCAATCAAAGTCCATACTTTGTTCTCATACATGGATCTCATCTCAGATTTCATAATTAAGCCATTTCGCGGAATCTGGCTCATCATCGCTTCCTCATAGTCCTTATGTTCGCCATGGTCAAGTAACATGACCTCCAGAATAGGATTACCGTACCACTCTGGTGCGGATCTTACTCTGGTTGACCTACGAGGTTCGGTAGTAACTTGATCTGAAGCTTCATGATCATCATCATTAGCTTCCTCACTAATTGGTGTAGGAATCACTAGAACTGATTTATGTGATGAACTACTTTTCAATTCAGGAGAAGGTACAATTACCTTATCAAGATCTACTTTCCTCCCACACTCACTTCTTTCGAGAGAAACTCCTTCTCTAGAAAGGATCCATCTTAGCAACGAATATCTTGCTTTTGGATCTGTGATAGAAGGTGTACCCAATAGTTTCCTTTGGGTATTCTATGAAGACACACTTCTCCGATTTGGGTTCGAGCTTATCAGGTTAAAACTTTTTCACATAAGCATCGCAATCCCAAACTTTAAGAAACGACAAGTTTGGTTTCTTGCCAAACCGCAGTTCATAAGGCGTCGTCTCAAGCGGATTTTGATGGTGCCCTATTTAAAGTGAATGCAAGCTGTCTCTAATGCATAACCCCAAAGCGATAGTGGTAAATCGGTAAGATACATCATAGATCGCACCATATCCAATAAAGTGTGGTTATGGCGTTCGGACACACCATTACGTTGTGGTGTTCCATGTGGCGTGAGCTGTGAAACTATTCCACATTGTTTTATATGAAGGCCAAACTTCGTAACTCAAATATTCTCCTCCACGATCAGATCATAGAAACTTTATTTTCTTGTTACGATGATTCTCCACTTCACTCTGAAATTCTTTGAACTTTTCAAATGTTTCAGACTTGTGCTTCATTAAGTAGATATACCCATATCTGCTCAAATCATCTGTGAAGGTCAGAAAATAACGATACTTGCCACAAGCATCAATACTCATTGGATCGCATACATCGGTATGTATTATTTCCAATAAGTCAGTAGCTCATTCCATTGTTCTGGAAAACGGAGTTTTAGTCATCTTGCGCATAAGGCACGGTTCACAAGCATCAAATGATTCATAATCAAGTGATTCCAAAAGTCCATTTTTATGGAGTTTCTTCATGCGCTTTACACGATATGACCCAAGCGGCGGTGCCACTAATATGTTGCACTATCATTATCAACTTTGCATCTTTTGGCATCAATATTATGAATATGTGTATCACTACCATCGAGATCCAACAAACTATTTTCATTGGGTGTATGACCATTGAAGGTTTTATTCATGTATCTGAAACAACAATTATTCTCTGACTTTAAATGAATAACCGTATTGCAATAAACATGATCAAATCATATTCATGCTCAACGCAAATGCCAAATAACATTTATTTAGGTTTAACACTAATCCCGAAAGTATAGGGAGTGTGCGATGATGATCATATCAATCTTGGAACCACTTCCAACACACATCGTCACTTCACCCTCAACTAGTCTCTGTTTATTCTGTAACTCCTGTTCCGAGTTACTAATTTTTAGCAACTGAACAAGTATCAAATACTCAGGGGCTACTATAAACACTAGTAAGGTACACATCAATAACCTGTATACCAAATATACCCTTGTTCACTTTGCCATCCTTCTTATTCACCAAATATTCAGGGCATTTCCGCTTCGGTGACCATTTCCTTTGTAGTGTAAGCACTTTCGGTTTCAGGCTTTGGTCCAGCTTTGGGCTTCTTCGGCGGGAGTGACAACTTGCTTGTCATTCTACTTGAAGTTCCTTTCTTTCCTTTGCCCTTTTCTTGAAACTAGTGGTCTTGTCAATCATCAACACTTGATGCTCTTTTTTGATTTCTACCTTCGTCGATTTCAATATCACGAAGAGCTCGGGAATCATTTTCGTCATCCCTTGCATACTATAGTTCATCACGAAGTTCGATAACTTGGTGATGGTGACTAGAGAACTCATCAATCACTATCTTATCTCAAGATTAACTCCCACTTGATTCAAGCGATTGTAGTACCTAGACAATCGAGCACATGCTCACTAGTTGAGCAATTCTCCTCCATCTTTTAGCTATAGAACTTGTTGGAGACTTCATATCTCTCAACTCGGTATTTGTTTGAAATATTAACTTCAACTCTGGAACATCTCATATGGTCCATGGCGTTCAAAACGTCTTTGAAGTCCCGATTCTAAGTCGTTAAGCATGGTGCACTAAACTATCAAGTAGTCATCATATTGAGCTAGCCAAACGTTCGTAACGTTTGCATCTGCTCCTGCAATAGGTCCGTCACCTAGCGGTGCATCAAGGACATAATTCTTCTGTGCAGCAATGAGGACAATCCTCAGATCACGGGTCCAATCCGCATCATTGCTACAACATCTTTCAACACAATTTTCTCTAGGAACATATCAAAATAAACATATGAAAGCAACAACGCGAGCTATTGATCTACAACATAATTTGCAAAATACTACCAGGACTAAGTTCATGATAAATTTAAGTTCAATTAATCATATTACTTAAGAACTCCCACTTAGATAGACATCCCTCTAATCCTCTAAGTGATTACGTGACCCAAATCAACTAAACTATGTTGATCATATCTACTATATGATTCACGCTCGACCTTTCGGTCTTCGTGTTCCGATGCCATATCTGTTATATGATAGGCTCGTCAAGTTTAACCTGAGTATTCCGCGTGTGAAACTGTTTTGCACCCGTTGTATTTGAACGTAGAGCCTATCACACCCGATCATCATGTGGTTTCTCAGCACGAAGAACTTTCGCAATGGTGCATACTCAAGGAGAACACTTATACTTGATAATTTAGTGAGAGATCATCTTAAAATGCTACCGTCAATCAAAGCAAGATAAGATGCATAAAAGATAAACATCACATGCAATCAATATAAGTGATATGATATGACCATCATCATCTTGTGCTTGTGATCTCCATCTCCGAAGCACCGTCATGATCACCATCGTCACTGGCGCGACACCTTGATCTCCATCGTAGCATCGTTGTCGTCTCGCCAATCTTATGCTTCTATGACTATCGCTACCGCTTAGTGATAAAGTAAAGCATTACAGGGCGATTGCATTGCATACAATAAGCGACAACCATATGGCTCCTGCCGATTGCCGATAACTTCGGTTACAAAACATGATCATCTCATACAATAAAATTTAGCATCATGCCTTGACCAAATCACATCACAACATGCCCTGCAAAAACAAGCTAGACATCCTCTACTTTGTTGTTTGCAAGTTTTACGTGGCTGCTACGGGCTTAGCAAGAACCGTTCTTACCTACGCATCAAAACCACAATGATAGTTTGTCAAGTTGGTGCTGTTTTAACCTTCGCAAGGACCGGCGTAGCCACACTCGGTTCAACTAAAGTGAGAGAGACAGACACCCGCCAGTCACCTTTAAGAAACGAGTGCTCGTAACGGTGAAACCAGTCTCGCGTAAGCGTGCGCGTAATGTCGGTCCGGGTCGCTTCATCTCACAATACCGCTGAACCAAAGTATGACATGCTGGTAAGCAGTATGACTTATATCGCCCACAACTCACTTGTGTTCTACTCGTGCATATGACATCTACGCATAAAACCTGGCTCGATACCACTGTTGGGGAGCGTAGTAATTTCAAAAAAATCCTACGCTGCGCAAGATCATGGTGATGCATAGCAACAAGAGGGAGAGTGTTGTCCACGTACCCTCGTGAACCGAAAGTGAAAGCGTTAGCACAACGCGGTTGATGTAGTCGTACGTCTTCACGATCCGACCGATCAAGTACCGAACGTACGACACCTCCGAGTTCAGCACACGTTCGGCTTGATGACGTCCCTCGAACTCCGATCCAGCCGAGCTTTGAGGGAGAGTTCCATCAGCCCGACGGCGTGGTGACGATGATGATGTTCTACCGACGTAGGGCTTCGCCTAAGCACCACTACGATATTATCGAGGTGGATTATGGTGGAGGGGGGCACCGCACACGGCTAAGAGATCCAAGGGATCAATTGTTGCATCTATGGGGTGCCGCCTACCGCCGTATATAAAGGAGCAAGGGGGGAGGCGGCCAGCCAAGAGGAGGGCGCGCCAAGGGGGGAGTCCTACTCCCACCGGGAGTAGGACTCCTCCTTTTCCTTGTTGGAATAGGAGAGAAGGAAAGAGGGGAGAGGGAGAAGGAAAAGTGGGCTGCACCCCTTGTCCAATTCGGACCAGAGGGGGGGGGGGCGCCTCCTTCCTTTTGGCCTCTCTCCTCTATTCCCGTATGGTCCAATAAGGCCCAATACTTCTCCCCGATGAATTCCCGTAACTCTCCGGTACTCCGATAAATACCCGAATCACTCGGAACCTTTCCGAAGTCCGAATATAGTCGTCCAATATATCGATCTTTACGTCTCGGCCATTTCGAGACTCCGCGTCATGTCCCCGATCTCATCCGGGACTACAAACTCCTTGGTACATCAAAACACATAAACTCATAATATAACCGTCATCTAAATTTAAGCGTCATGGACCCTACGGGTTCGAGAACTATGTAGACATGACCGAGACACGTCTTCGGTCAATAACCAATAAGCGGAACCTGGATGCTCATATTGGCTCCCACATATTCTCGAAGATCTTTATCGGTCAGACCGCATAACAACATCGTTGTTCCCTTTGTCATCGGTATGTTACTTGCCCGAGATTCGATCGTCGATATCTCAATACCTAGTTCAATCTCGTTCGCAAGTCTCTTTACTCGTTCCGTAATACATCATCCCGCAACTAACTCATTAGTTGCAATGCTTGCAAGGCTTTAAGTGATGTGCATTACCGAGTGGGCCCAGAGATACCTCTCCGACAATCGGAGTGACAAATCCTAATCTCAAAATACACCAACCCAACAAGTACCTTTGGAGACACCTGTAGAGCACCTTTATAATCTCCCAGTTACGTTGTGACGTTTGGTAGCACACAAAGTGTTCACTACTGGAATCAGCTACTTTGCCATTTGCCAGCTCTTTGCCATCTGCTAGCGGACGGCAAATAAGCTCTTTGCCATCAGCTACCCAAAAGCAGGCAAAGAATTGGCTGATGGCAAAGAAAGTCTTTGCCATCAGCCAGTTCTTTGCCGTCCGCTAGTGGCGGCAAAGATTCTTCCGTCGGCTAGCGAGGCGGCAAAGAGGAGGGGCCCCAGCGAGGAGCTGTTTAAAAAATATTCTTATCGGCCCCCTCTTTGCCGCTGCTAGCGGACGGCAAAAAGCTAAAAAGCGGACGACAAAGAGGCGGACGGCAAACATTTAACATATCTAACTGCGCCCCACCCGCCTCTCTCTCTGTTTCTCTCCTGCTCCCACAGCGCGCCCGCCCCACCACTAGCCGCCGCCTGCCCGCCCCACCGCCCCCACCGCCACCCCACGCCCCCCACCGTCGCCCCGCCGCTTCGCGTCTCGGCCCCGCCCGCCCGACGCCGCCGTCGAGCCCGCCCCCCCTCCTCCACGGCCCCATATCGTCCATCTGCCCGCGCCGCCGCGCCATGCCGCCAGCCCGTCGCCCTGCCCTGCCGTCTCGGCGCCCTTGCCTTCGCCCGCCCGCCCCCCGCCCGGGCAGCGTCGCCGCCCAGAGCAGCCCGCCCCTCCTCCACGGTCGCCTCCTCCACCGCCCTACCAGTGAGCTCTACCTCCTCTTTTTTTCTTCTGTTTTCTTAGTTTTATGTTTATGTTTAGTTTAGATTTAGTTTAGTTTTAGTTCTAGTTTTAGGTTTGGTTTTAGGTTAGGTTTAGTTTTAGTTTAGTTTTAGGTTTAGATTTAGTTTTTCCTTTTTTCTGTTTTTTAGTTTTAGGTTTATGTTTAGTTTAGATTTAGTTTTAGTTTTAGTTTTAGTTTTAGATTTGGGTTTAGTTTTAGGTTTAGGTTTAGGTTTAGGAAGAAGAAGAAGAAAAAAAGGAGAGGAGGAGAAGAAGAAGAGGAAAAGGAAAGGAAGAAGAAGAAGAGGAGGAGGAGAAGAAAAAGAAGAAGAGGAAGAAGAAGAAGAAAAAGAGGAGGAGGAGAAGAAGAAGAGGAAAAGAAAAGGAGGAAGAAAAGAAGAAGAAGAAGGAAAAAGGAAGAAGAGGAAGAAGAGGAAGAAGACCCGAAAGGCACCCGACCCGACACACCCGACCCGACACCCGACCCGACCCGACACCCCGACCCGACCCGACCCCCCGAACCCGACCGACCCCGACCCCGACACCTGACCCGATCGACACTCGGACCGACACCGACCCGACATGCCCGGCGCCATCAGCCCGGATCCGTCGACCCCCCGCCCGTCGCCCCGCCGCCCCCCTAGTCTCGGCCCGCCCTGGCGCCCGGCCAGCCCCACACCGCCCGGGCCGGCGTCGTCGCCCAGGCAGCCCCCCCCTCCTCCACTGCCACCTCCTCCACCGCCCTACCCTAGGTGAGCTCTACCTCCTCTTTTTTTTTCTTGTTTCTTAGTTTTAGGTTTATGTTTAGTTTAGATTTAGTTTTAGTTTTAGTTCTAGTTTTAGGTTTGGTTTTAGGTTAGGTTTAGTTTTAGTTTAGTTTTAGGTTTAGATTTAGTTTTTCCTTTTTTTCTGTTTTTTAGTTTTAGGTTTATGTTTAGTTTAGATTTAGTTTTAGTTTTATTTTTAGTTTTAGATTTAGGTTTAGTTTTAGGTTTAGGTTTAGGTTTAGTAAAGAAGAAGAAAAAGAGGAGAGGAGGAGAAGAAGAAGAAAAAGGAAAGGAAGAAGAAGAAGAGAGGAGGAGAAGAAAAGAAGAAGAGGAAGAAGAAGAAGAAAAAGAGGAGAGAGGAGAAGAAGAAGAGGAAAAGAAAAGGAGGAAGAAAAGAAGAAGAAGAAGGAAAAAGGAAGAAGAGGAAGAAGAGGAAGAAGAAGAAAGGAAAAAGAGGAAAACCCGACCTGACCCGGCACCCCAGACCCGACCCGCACCCGACCACGACACCTCGACCCGAGACCCGACCCGACCCGACCCGACACCCCGACCCCGACCCGACCCCGACACCCCGACCCAGAGCCTGACCTGATCGACACCGGATCATGACACCGACCCACGCGCCGCCACCGCCACACTGCCCCCCCCGTCGCCCGCTGCCTGCCGTCTCGGCCCCTGGCCTCGGCCCGCCCCATGCCCGGGCCAAGCGTCGTGCCCAGCAGCCCCGCCTCCTCCACCGACCACCTCCTCCGGCCCTACCCTGTGAGCTCTACCTCCTCTTTTTTCTTCTGTTTTCTTAGTTTAGGTTTATGTTTAGTTTAGATTTAGTTTTAGTTTTAGTTCTAGTTTTAGGTTTGGTTTTAGGTTGGGTTTAGTTTTAGTTTAGTTTTAGGTTTAGATTTAGTTTTTCTTTTTTTCTTTTTTTTAGTTTTAGGTTTATGTTTAGTTTAGATTTAGTTTTAGTTTTAGTTTTAGTTTTAGATTTGGGTTTAGTTTTGGGTTTAGGTTTAGGTTTAGGAAAGAAGAAGAAGAAAAAGAGGAGATGAGGAGAAGAAGAAGAGGAAAAGGAAAGGAAGAAGAAGAGGAGGAGGAGGAGAAGAAAAGAAGAAGAGGAAGAAGAAGAAGAAGAAAAGAGGAGAGGAGGAGAAGAAGAAGAGGAAAAGAAAGGAGGAAGAAAAGAAGAAGAAGGAAGGAAAAAGGAAGAAGAGGAAGAAGAGGAAGAAGAAGAAAAGGAAAAAGAGGGAAAAACCCGACCGACACGGCACCCGACCCCGACCCGCACCCTATTACCCGACACCTCGACCCGAGACCCGACCCGACCCCGACACCCGACCCGACCCGACCCGACACCCCGACCCGAGCCTGACCTGATCGACACCGGACGCGACACCGACCCGACACCCGACCCGACCCGCACCCGACTTGACACCCGACCTCGAGACCGACCCGACCCGACACCCGACCCGAGCCTGACCCGACACCCACGACCCCGAGCCTGACTGATCCGACACCCGACCCGACAACCGCCCCCTGACCCGACACCCGACCCGACACCCGACCCGACCTCCGGCCCGACCCGACCCGACCCGACACCCGACCCGACCCGACCCGACACCCCGACCAGAGCCTGACCCGATCGACACCCGACCGCAACACCGACCACGGCACCCGACCGACACCCGACCCGAGACCGACCCGACCCGACACCCGACCAGCCGACCTGACCCGACACCCGACCCGACAACCAGAATCCCCGACCCGAAACAACACCCGATCCGGCGCGCATATGCTTTGCTCCGGATCCGATGCATAAATTTCGTGGTGAATTATATATATATAATTGTTGTGTGTCCAAATGATGATGATGATGATTATAGTGATGATAGTGATGATGATGATTATAGTGAGCCCATCATTGATTATAGTGATGATGATGATTATGCATTTATTGATGATCTTGATCGAGATTATTAGTAGTGTCGGTATTCAATTTTTTATGTTGTACTTGATGATGATACACTTAAGTGATATACATATTATTATTCATGTCGGTACTTTTTTATGTTGTACTAATTTCGTTTATTCTTTGTCATGGCAGGTGTTGAAAGATGGTGGGCGATGGTTGGGAGCGCCGAGCCCCTTCTTCATCGGCGCGTGTTGCGAGGTCTTCCATTACTACGCACCTCTCCGCCGGCGTTCTGGACAGTATGTCGACACCATCTGGGCCCTTCTTCGTCGATTGCGGTGCCCAGCAGGGGCGAGTAAGAAGAAGAGAGGAGGTGGAGCACGTGGTCGCTGGGAGAGGAGGTAGGGTGACTCTTCTGGCTCCTTCCTCGCCGCCACCCCCAGCTGTTTCACCCGAGCACGTGATCTGCTAGGGTGGACTCGTCCGAGGAGGAGGCTACGGACTCGGTCCACGGGTCTTGACCACGAGCCTCGGGTCGGCGGGCCTTGACCCACGAGCCTCCGGTCGGCCAGGCCTTGCCCACGAGAGTTGGGCCCACGAGACCCGGAGGAGCACACGTCTGGATGGGGTACCTAGTCGGGTCAGCTGAGGAGCCGAGTGGCCATGCCGATGATGGCGGGGGCCGAGTGGCCATGCTGATGATGACGGGGCCGACTGATATTGAGGAGGAGGGGGCAACGTCTACCAGGCGTGGTGCTACGGCTCCCGTCCGTGCGGCGACCATGAAAGCAGAGGTGGTTGATTTTCCCGATGGGGAGAGGTAAGTGCATTTAATCTTTTGTACCTTCTGCATTCACGTTTCTTCAAATAACTAATGCGTTGGCCTTGTCATGCTGCGAGGGTTGGGACCACCATGAAAGTGTCCGCCGTCCCAACTCCGTCCTTGCGCCTCGATTCGACAAAACTTCCGGGGTTTGTGTATACGCCCGGATTCGATCTTGCCAGTGTCCGCGGTTATTCGCCGTCCTTGCCATGTCATTTGCTTGCGTGTTGCATTCTGCCATGTCATCATCTGCATTTCATATCATGTCATCATGTGCATTTCATTTTGCATACGTGTTCGTCTCATGCATCCGAGCATTTTCCCGTTGTCCGTTTTGCAATCCGCACTCCTATGTCCCCGGCGCCCTTTTACCTCTTTTCGTGTGTGGGTGTTAAGCGTTCTCGGAATGGACCGAGGTTTGTCAAGCGGCCTTGGTATAGCACGGTGAACCGCTTTGTCAAGTTTCGGGTCATTTGGAGGTCGTTTGGTACTCAACGGTTAACGAGGTAACCGCAAAAGCCTCCTTCTCTTTGCAGCCCAACACCCTTCTAAAGTGGCCCAAAACCCAGCAAACTCCCTCCATGCTCTCGATCGTTCGATCACGATTGCGTGGCCAAAACCGCACCTCATTTGGACTCTCTAGCTCCCTCTACCTATAAATATGTCCTCCCGTCCAAATTCACGGTCAAAATCCCCTAACCCTAAAACCTCCTCCAGCGCGCGGACATGTCCGCCCGACGGCGGACACGTCCAACCGCCTCCGCCTCCAATCCGCCCGCGCCACTGTCCCCATTGCCTTCCGTCCGCCGCGGCCCTTGCGGCCCGTGCTCAGGCCCACAGGGCCCATCTCCCACCAGCGCCCACAAGGCCCATCTTCGCCCGCTGCGCCCGTCGCCCAAGGCTCTCCCAGTGGCGCTCCACCGCCGCCCGCCGACCTCGGCCCGCGCCGCCGACCTCGCCCGCCGCGGATCCGCCCGCCGCCGCCAGAACCCGCATCCTCGTCGCCGTCGGCCCGGTGCAGGCGCCGCCCAGCGACCCGGCGGCGCCGCCCGCCACAGCGCCCTGCCGGCCGGCCCCTCGCCAACATCCTCCCGGCCGCCCGGCCCTCTCCGCGAACCTCGAGCTCGGGCCGATCTAGATGCAAAGCGAGGTTGACCCCGAATTTGCCCAAGTCCGTATATTTTTTGCTTTATGTTGCCATGTTCATCATGCCATAACTCCCCGTGATATTGCTCCATTTCGTGCGTGTAATATGTCAAAATGTTCGCCTCGATGAGTACATCATTTCATTCCATTGCATCATTTTCATTTGAGCTCATCTTGATGCCCGAAATGCTGTTAGAAGAGGGCTATGTGATGTTAGTTTCAGATTCTTATCGAACATGCACTTTTGTCATTTTTGCCATGATTGATGTGTGCACCCTATGAACTTGAGTCCTACATGTGTTTTGAAATATGCCATGCCATCTTTACAGGGGTGTATGCCATGTATTTTTGTGATCTCTGTGGTGACTAGCACAAGCATGCAAACTAGGCTTCATGATGTTGGTGATTTCAGCCCATTATCATGATATTTTTATGCCATGTACACTTGGTGCTACCGAGAGATCCATGCTTATTTTGAGTTACTTAAGTAAAGATGTTTTGAACATATGGTTATTCTCTATCCATCCATGCCCTTGTTTGCAATTATGGAGTGCCATAGCTTGAGTCAATCGAGCTCTACTTTTGCTATAAAATGTTTCTGGCAGATTGTGTACATGTTATTCAATTTTGTCAAGGTTGTTGTAGTTGATCCGTGTATGCTATGATGTTGTTCTTGCCATGTCTAGCTTCTATGCCATGTCTAGTTTCTGGGTGTATGCTTAGTTTGTCATGCAATTCCTCGTAGTGAGTGCATCGAGCTCAATAAACATGCCTACTTGTTATCTGCTTATGCCATGCTCAGCTTTGCACTAAGTCTGAATCTGTTTATGTTTTTGCTATGTTCACATGCTTGCAATTGTATTTTTGATCCTTTTGGCTCATGGTCAGTCAGGGACTTTTGTTCTATGAGATTAGTAGATTCATGCCATGCCTTTGTTTGCCATGATAAGTTCCTGTAGCATGTTGCTTCATAGCTCTAAACATGTTAACCTGATGTTATTTCCTGATAAGTCTGAAACTGTTATTATTTGCAATCTTGCCATGTGTTTTCGAGCATGTTCTAGTGATTTATGGAGATAGATCAGTGTTCATGTCTTGTAATGCTTTACCTGTAAATCATGCCCATGCCTTTTGTTTTCATATTGAGGTGCTGTAGCATATTGTTTTGATGCTTGCAATATGCCTAGTTGCTGTTATGGACAGATTGTTGTCATGACTTGTATAGTGTGTATGTGTTGAACCGTTGCTCCGTTTTGAGTGTGCTCTATATGAAACTTGCTTGATTTTGCATGTAGTTTCATATTATCATGTTGCATCCTTGTTTTGAGGTGTTTGCTTGATGTTTGGATGCATTTTGCATCAATGCCATGCTTATCTTGTTTTGCTCATCTCTTCTAGGCCGTAGCTCCGAATCTAATGAACTTTATAGGTAACTTGACTAGAATTTCGTGTAGATCATCTTGGTGCATTTAACTTGCTGTTTAACAAATTGAACATAAGGTTTATTCAGATCTGGAATAATTTCGAAATTTGCATATGAGGACTTACCGGAATTGCTCTATGTTGTTTCTGGCCTCATTTAAACTTGCCTTGGTGTGTTGCTCTTGTTTGCATCATCTCTTGCCATGAGTAGCCTCTTCTAGCTTTGTCATGCATCATGCTTGTTGTGCATCATGCCTTGTTCATGTGTGGTGTGTTTACTATGTTGTGTGCTTCTTCTCGATAGTTCCCGTTTCGTTGCGATCGTGAGGATTCGTTCGTCTACGCTTGGTTCGTCTTCGTGGCTTCATCTTCTTCATGGACTCGTTCTTCTTCCTTGCAGGATTTCAGGCAAGATGACCGCTACCCTGGATCTCACTACTATCATTGCTATGCTAGTTGCTTCGTTCTTTCGCTATGCTGCGTTACCTATCACTTGCTGCTCAAGCCTCCCAAATTGCCATGAACCTCTAACTCGTTGTCACCTTTCCTAGCAAACCGTTGTTTGGCTATGTTATCGCTTTGCTCAGCCCCTCTTATAGCGTTGTTAGTTGCAGGTGAAGATGAAGTTTGTTCCTTGTTGGAACATGGAGTTGTTGTTCCTTGTTGGAACATGTTTACTTGTTGGGATATCACAATATATCTTATTTTAATTAATGCATCTATATACTTGGTAAAGGGTGGAAGGCTCGGCCTTATGCACTGTGTTTTGTTCCACTCTTGCCGCCTAGTTTCCGTCATATCGGTATTATGTTCCCGGATTTTGTGTCCCTAACGCGGTCGGGTGATTTATGGGACCCCTTGACAGATTCGCTTTGAATAAGACTTTTCGGCAAGGCCCAACATTGGTTTTACCATTTGCCTCGACCTATTACCTTTTTCCCTTGGGAGTCACGCATCCCAAGGGTCATCTTTATTACCCCTCGGCGGTGCTTGTCTAGCGTTGGTCCAAACTAGACACCGTCTGGGAACATCCCTTGGCAACTTGGGTTACGTTTTTACTGTCGCTTAGCTTATCCGGTCGTGGCACGAGACGAGATATCTTGCTACTATCGTGGTGTCGGCACGCCGGAGGTCTTCTGGTCTTGTTTTATTGCTGTCGAAATGTCTTGTAGCCGGATTCGAGGCTGATCGGGTCTTCGGGTGAAGGAATATCCTTCGTTGATCGCGAGAGCTTATCATGGGCTAAGTTGGGACACCCACGCAAGGTATAAACTTTCGAGAGCCGTGCCCGCGGTTATGTGGCAGATGGGAATTTGTTAATATCCGGTTGTAGTAAACTTGAAGCAAACTCTTCTAAAATACACCAACCGTAAAGCGTAACCGTGAGTGTCTCTTTTGGGGTTGATCGAGAGGAGAACACGGTTTATGGGTTATGTCGGCGTAAGTAGGAGTTCGGGATCACTTCTTGATCATTACTAGTTGACGACCGTTCCTTTGTTTCTCTTCTCGCTCTCATTTGCGTATGTTAGCCACCATACATGCTTAGTCGCTGCTGCAACCTCACCACTTTATCCCTTCCTTTCCTTTAAGCTTTGCTAGTCTTGATACCCATGGTAATGGGATTGCTGAGTCCTCGTGGCTCACAGATTACTACACCACCAATTGCAGGTGCAGGTTATGCGATGATCATGGCGAGAGCGATGCATGCTTGTTTTGGAGTTCTTCTTCGCTTCTTGATCGGGGATAGGTTCGGTCGGCAGCTGGGCTAGCGAGGTGGATGTTGTTTGAGTTTACATTTATGTTCCATCCGTAGTCGGATGTTGATCTCTTGTATATGATGTTGATGTATTCTTGTGGCATTTGTGCCGTATGTTTGTATCCCCATCTATTATGTAATGTTGATGTAATGATATCCACCTTGCAAAAGCGTTTCAATATGCGGGTCTATCCTTGGTGGGACCGTCGAGTTCCTTTTGGATAGGGTCGCATATTGGGCGTGACAAGTTGGTATCAGAGCCTCGACCGACCTTAGGGGCCCCCTTGATTGATCGTGTAGTTTGGCCGTTGTTGAGTCTAGAAGAAAACTATTTTCGGAGTCTAGTTATATGGGAGAGTAGGAATTCTTTTTACTCCTCTGCCCCTTCATCGCTCTGGTGAGGAATCTTGACGTAGGTGTTTTGAATTACTCCTCTTCCCCTTCAAATTTTTCTTTAGGATCACGTGGTTAGTTTCGTGAGTTGTCCATCCTCTTTTGTCCGGTGCATTTCTCGTCAAGTCGACTCGACCATCTTCATCTTTGCCAAGTTCAATCCTCAGTTGTTTTCTTTTCCTACCCGCCCACCCTTTTCATCTCAGAACCGGAGTCCGTAATTGAGTATCCATCCTACTCGTGCGAAGTCTTTGCCTTCTTTCCTCCATGGTTTCAATCGGCGTTTTCCATTCAAGATTATTTGTCGATTTTCCCCTTCCAAGTTGCCTTTGTTTTCCCGCCCTCCCGCCCTTTTTCTTCCCGGAGCCTGAGCCTCTTTCGAGCATCAATTTCATTCGTGCGGAGCCTCTTGATCTTCCTC
>JAHIAM010000045.1:0-23986 GCA_021605205.1 Aegilops longissima | reverse complement strand
TCATCCTCGGCCATGGGACGCAGCTACCGCCAGCCGCGTATATGCAGGTCAAAACCGCCGGCGGTGCGGAGCCCATGTTGCGGCAGCCCGGATGCCAGCTCCGTCCGGCGCTTCGCCGCTAGCTAGCCAAGATAGCTCCGTCCAGCTGCTTGTCTCGCAAGGTTTGCTAGCTAGATTGGCACGCAGCGCATGGCGGCTTGCTCGCGCGCGTGCCGCGCCAGGCCATCCATCCTGCTCGAGCGAAGGCCAGCCAGCGGCGGCTTGCTCGCTTCGTGAGTCATGCTCGGCCAGCCTGCCAACCTGCAGAGGGCTAGCGCGCGTCCGCCCGTCCGGCTGAGCGGCGGCCAACTCGCTCATCACCGGCGCCACCGAGCGAACACGCATCGATCTTGTTTGAAGTAATGTTCAGGAAAAATAATGATTTGAGGGAATAACATGATAGAAGGTCGATGTGGGTCCCTCGTGTCAACGGTCAAACAAAATGTGTTGGTTTAAGCTGCCTCGTCAAGACGGACGTGTGGGCCAACCCTGTCATAAATGGGTTTAAACGAACCTAATCGGTAGGAGTACTAGGTAGTAGTTTTTGGCGTGGATTAAGAAATTTTGGGTATGTTTTGCTATTTTTGTACAATAGATTCTTCCTAGGGCTGGTTGAAAGTGGTAGTTTTTGTTAAATACTCTACATATTGTAAGTAGGAGTGAAAGTTAAGCTTTGAAGCCAATAAGCAAGGCTAGTTACATAGTGCATATGTGTACATGATTGAAAGTAAATATCAACCATGAGTGACTAATATCTTGATGGAAAACTCAAACTATGGAATACTAGGAAAAAATGCATGGTTGGAAATACTAGCAATGTTCATGTCCGTTGCAACAAATCATAATTAGAATAATACTTATTCACAAACTTGGTACAAAACACTCTAATTTTGATATACATATGTTTCAATTAGAATATATTCCTTGGGCTGCTTTGGTGAGGTCAGGGAGGGATGTGGTTGGTTTTAAGATACTAATTATGGGTTTTTCTGCAAATTGGTAGACAAGTGGGATGTTCGTGAGAAAAGGCAACAACTTACCTCACAATCGTTAGATGTAGATCTAATGGTCGAAACGACGGATGGCGGATACACCATCATCACCAACTTAGTCTTGTGTAGGAGTACTAGCAAGATCCGTGCATTGCAAGGAACATCAAGATGCATTTTTTATAAAACACTTGTTGTGATTGACCCTTGGGGAGTAATCCCATGTGTAAAAACTAATGATATCTCGAGAAATATGAGATAAGGTGAAGAGGAGGGGTGTGGTGGTGGTTGGTGGTGGACTGGCGGAGGCATGGGGATTGACGACGCTGCGCGCCACCACCGAGCCAGTTTGTTCCAGAGGCTTCCTTTCTTAATTGCTCAACAATGAGGTTTGTTGGAGATAGGGATGAGCGAGGGAAGGCCTTGTGTGCAAATGTGGAGAGGGTGCGGGTATCTTTTAGTTTAATTTCCATCCGTCGATATAGATCGGACGGTCTATATTGCAAGATGGCACACGCACCATCATCACCACCTCGGTTTTTATAAGAGAAGAAATATAAGTATGGAGATACAAGCGTATTATCGATACTTGCTTCCGTAAACTAGCATCTACATTCTATTCAACGCCTCGACATGTGGGGCCTTAGCACAATGACTTCTCATTGTGTAAAACAAAGATTTTCCGTCGCCGACAAGGAGGGGGTGGCGGCGCGCTTTTGGCTTGCTCTAGTCCTAGTAGTCATACTAGGTGGTCTAAGCACGTAGATTTATTCTTTTTCACGTCTCGTGTTCGCCGTCTTGCCACGATCGTTGATGAATAGACGGTAAGTTATTCACGGGAAACCCTTGATGGCGTGTTTGAGAGAGAGAGAGAGAGTGTGCGTGTGTGATATGTTAGAGACTGAGGCAATGATAACCGATTCTTTGTGTCTATGTGTGTGGAGGATAGAGAGAGACATGTACATGGGGCTTTGTGTTGTGTAACATGGAGACACATATACATAATTAGAGAGTGAGTGTGTGAGATATACATGCAGACATGGGGAGAGATGAGGATCCAGATAAATGGGTGTTTGTGCGTGTTTGTGTGTGTTTGTGCATGCGTTTGGGTGTGAGAGGGAGAGAGTGTACGTGGAATAGAGAGACCACTGATGATGTAAACCTAGTATAAGGGAAGGGGGAATGGTGTGACATGTGTAGTAGCGGGATAGCACGGTGCGGGCTGGGGAGCAGACTATTTGGAAGAGACATCGAGTGTGTGTGTGGAGCGAGAGGGAGAGTGAGAGAGAGAGAGAGAGAGAGAGAGAGAGAGAGAGAGAGAGAGAGAGAGAGAGAGAGAGAGAGAGAGAGAGAGAGAGAGAGAGAGAGAGAGAGAGAGGGGCTAGAGGGTCGTTTGTGTCCATAAATGGCGTATAGATAGGGAGACAATGTTGATGTTGTCCAAATTGGCCTATGAACGGAGCGCAAGGGAAGCGAGTCATCGTGTGTGTGATAGGGACTTCATGAGAGATCTAGAATAGATGGTGTAGAGAACAATGTGCGAAAATCGAGAAAGATTATACATTAGGGAGCTATGCAAAGAGTCACGACATATATGTATGCAGGAAGGACTGGGGCGGGTCCGCATGTGGGAGAGATAGAAAGAGGAGAGTGGTGCACAAGGAGACAAAGTGTGCTTGTTTGCGTGGGGGTGGTGTGTGAGGTGAGTCTTGAGAACCACATAACTAGGGAGATAGATGTTTGGGGCGACGTTTTGTGTGTATGGGAAATATACACTCTACATAGTGCGTGTGCTTGGGTAAGAGAGATAGCGGAGACCTAGAGAGTGAGGGAAGAGATGTGTGCATGCCCGAGAGACAAAGTGTTAGAGACCTATGTTGGGGTCCGGACTTTACAAGAGAGAGGGTGTTAATGTGCTCGTGTGTTGGTGTTTGGGGGAGAGAACGACTTCTCTATGTGTGTGTGTGTGTGTGGTGGTGGTGGTGGTGGGGGGGGGTTGACTTCAGATAAAGAGTGAGGTGTCTATATTTGAGGGACTTTAGCGTAATTGAGATATTGTGCACTCATGGTTGATCCATTTGTTTCACAGTTTGTACTATGAGATAATGATACTTTTGAACATGTGTGATATACCTTGATGTACCGAATTACAAACCTAAGATTGGAATTTTGGAATTGACTCCATCATTAGCTTTTGTAATTCATTTAAGCGGAGGTACATTTTTAAGCCGGGATTTCGTGATTTCAAATTCATATATCAAACCTAGAGATATACACATACGGGCATGTTCAAACTTTATAATCATCCACTTTATTCATACACATACACATTTTGCTTTTGTCATCATATTTAGGATAAACACATTTGGAATTTCATTTGAATTGGACCGTATGATGGTATTTGCTTGTAGTAGCTCAATGATCCATATTTGAATTGAATGGACAATCTAAGTTTGAGTTGGAGACATTGATTTTCAAAACTTGCACATTTTTTTTATGCAAAACAAACAAATTGTCGGCCATGATATCATAGTCGGCCGTCGAGAGCAGAATACTTATAATTTTAGGCGCCAAAAGCTTTCAAACTTCCGCTCACATCGAAATATCACGCTACCAAAGTTTAGCCTGCGATATTCCTGTTTTACCCCTGCCACATGAGCGGAAAAGGGCTGCTTTGGTAACTCCATTGTTTTCCCTCTTTGCCCCAACATTCTTCCCTAGAGCCCTCCTTCCCTCCCGACCCACCAACCACGGCAAGCCGCGAATCTAGTCCTCCGCCGCAGCGGTGGACCTCACACCCCGCTAGATCTACCTTCCACACCTTGGAACCCCTAACCGCCAACTCACCACTTCACCGGAGCCGCTTCAGCGATCGGGCTTGTCCACCGCCTCGGATCTCCTTGACCGCCATCATGGTCCACTTGCACCGGATTAACCGGTTCCCTCCACCACAACGTAGGCCCTTCACTGACTCCCTCGTCCGCCCCTTCGCTGGCCCTTCATACAAGCCCTCATCCGACGCAATAGATTCGCCTCACTGAAAGCACTATACAACGCGCCCGTCGAAGCCCTCGTCCACTGCACCGGACCTGCTCCACGGACGCCATATTCAACTCCACCGGCCCTGCTTTACCAACGCCGCAGCCTCATCAGGTTATTTCGATTTGTACTCCTTCGGTTTTTCTCTTTATCGTGCAACTGTTCACTTACCACAGATGAGCTTTCTTTTATGTTGATAGGCGCCGCAACCGTAGCACCGGAGCAGCTTCAGCGACGGCGAAAGCCGGCCCAAACTCAACCGCAACACGAGCACCATCGACGATCCTTAGCTATCAAATATGACACCGATACCCATACACCACCGAGAATCAGGTACTATTATCCAACGGCCGGCGCCTACGTTCACTTTCCTAGCATAAGCACCGCACCTTTGAATTTCTTCAGGGCATCATTCAGTTTTTCATGAGACGCGTTATTCTGCTTGCACCTGTAGGGCCATACTTCTGGCAGTGAACATGTTACATGTGTTAAATTACATACCGGCACATATAGTTAATATGCTTTAGTTTTGTTACGATGCCACCGTTGGTTCCATCGATCGCTTAATGTTCTCTATGCTTAATTACACATCAGCAAACTAGCATGTGGTTCCGCTACTTTTTGTTCATTTTACCCTACATTTTCTGATGCTAGCTATTACATTACTGCTCCGAGCCTCTGTTCGTTACTTGTTTGTGTGTTCTTGATCTTCCCAAGTTACATGACTAATTTCATGCTTCTATTAATTATGGAGCTGCCAACCCCATCAAGCAAAATATTTGTTCTTTTGGTGCTGGCACCTCGAACAAGCATAAAAATAGAGGGAAGCAGATATATTATCGTGTATGCACACACCTTCTTTCATTAGTTTAGATGAACCATTGATGATCAATTCGACCAGTGCATGCGATTAAAATTAATTTTACCTAAATAGATGGTGCGAATAAACTACAACCACTAGATTTGCAACCACGGATGTCGATGATATCTTCAAAGAACATTGCAACAGCAGCTAGGCTTCACAACAACATATGGTAAGCCAAAGTGTTTTAGTACATATTAAATGTAATGCGAGTGGGCTGCTTTCTTGGCTTGTGCCCTCAACGTGTAATCCTACCAATTACAAATAGTTCAGTTGTTCCGCTTTGCTGTATTGCTTGATTCAATGCTTGTTTGTTGTTACGTTATACCTGAGTTGGCCAATATGTCGCAGAAGGCTCATTGTACTATCGTAAAGAAATGCATGCCTATTTCATTTGAGTCCTTAACTTTTCCTCTCAACTTCATCACAAGACTGTCTTCGTAGTTTATATGAGGCCACACCGTTAAGTGCTTTCTCAGATTATTTCAACTGCTTAGATGCCTTGGCAACTTAAATATAGCGGTTGTACACTCCTTTCAACTTTCATCTTACCATTTTAATTTCTTTTCGCTGATGCTGCTTTGAACCATTTAAATATAGTTTGCCATGCTCGGCAATAATTCGTCCGTCGCTACCATGTAAGCTTACTGCCTGGATCATACGATAACTATCTCTTACTTATGTCCAAATGAAACCTTTCGGATGCCGCTCACACTAGGACACAATGTACAACCCCGTAATCTATTTGTGGAAGCAAGCAGCCATCCATGTTACCAGATGGTAGCAGTTCAGAGGAAACACCATCGGAAAGCAGTCTGAGCACAGATATTATAGTGCTTGAGGCTCTACTAGAGGCAGAAAGAGATGGTGTGGCTGCCATGAATGAGGTAATCTTTATCTTGAGGCTAGAAATTACGGAATTAGCGGCACGCGTTATGCAAGCAACCCAAGAATTGGAGAAAGTAGGAATGTTGCATTTGAATACGGAGGAGGTCCTGCTGTTTTTGCTATCTGAAGCCCAAGGTAATCCCGGTTCTTCTTTAGATACCAGTTGAAATTGTCATTAGATTATTGTACTTGCATGTTGTGTCATGTCTCTGAATGGATTATGTTGCAAGACCCCCTATGTTGTCCGGAATTCCATGTTGTCCATGTGTTGTAATGATCCGAATTTTTTAGGCGAGGTAATCCTCAATACTTGTATGATTGACATAAGGTGAACTGTTTTTCGTGTGAGCATATTGTATTGGATGAAATAACTGTTTGAATCAGAGTGTATCCAACCTACTGAATTCAAAGATCACGGCATTTCTAAATCATAATCATATATAAAGGTGGAATAAATCTTTGTTGTGGTTTTGAAGAAATAAAAAAAAACATATAATTATCTGTGGATATTCGTAATCGAATACAAACTGGATTTGAATTTAGTTTGCCGGTCCTGTGGCAAACGTGAATGCTAATTCTCCCAAGTTTTGAACGGCGGCTAAACACCCACTATAATTTGTTGGCTGCCCGAAGCAAGTGTTTGCGAGATGGAAATTACTGTCTACCCCGACACTTGACATCCTTATCAACCGGATTTACACTCATGTCGATAGGGGTAGACTAGTAACTTCAATCGACGTGACACGACGGCCTTTGAGCCCATTTAGACACGATGGGCGCCAAACGTATGACAAAACACATTTGATTCAAGCTCGTCTGAAAGACATGTGTCTCTTCCTCCATTTCCCCATTCATACACGGTGGGCGGCAAAACAAACTCTCCTCGTCCGAAATTGATGTAGGCTAATATTTTAAATAGTGGCAGATGTGTAACTTCCATCAGACGTGACACAACCGCCCTAACTGTCAGCCCTGTTCGTACACCGTGGGCGCCAACAGTGGGCGGCAAAACACCCTCTCCTCACCCGAAATAGTTACCGGCAAATATTTGGGAGATGCGAGATTACCGTCCTATCCCCAACCGACGCGATGTCTGATATTTTAAACGGGGATAAGTTCGTAACTTTCCCCATTTCGAGAAGCGTCCCAAAGTTTGAGATCGCCCCTCCCTCCATTTCCCCATTCATACACCGTCGGCGACACGACAACCTCCGCCTTCTGCGCCCAGCCTCCTCCGTCTGCCACCCCATCCTCCACCTTGCCGGAGCGCTACCCCTACCCGTCGTCCCATCGCAAGAGATGGACGTCTCTCATCCACGGCGTTGGACCAGATCCTTTCATCGCCTCCTCTCGCTTCATCAGCCCGTCGTCCACCTTGTCGTTGCCGCTCCTACGACCGCCTCATCCACGGCAACAGGATATATCCCCGACCCGCCGTCGCCGCCTAAAGTCTTCTTCCCGCCATCGACAACCATCGCACCCGCATCACCCTCAACGACGGCATAGGCCTACACGGCGCCGCAAGAGAGGTGGTACTCTTCCATATGTGCTTAAGTTATTGATCTCACCGGAAAATAGATCGTAATTTGTTTATCGTACTTTTCTTGTCCGTACCAAATCGTAGTGGCTAGTTGAAAGCAAACATTGGTTCTTGAAGTAGCTTTGTCCGGTTTGCACCTTCAGATCCGCCATGGCACGGGCACTATACTCGTAAAGCTTATGGTTTCCCCCTTTATATTCACTAGCATCATCGTAGGTGCTTCGTGTCGTGCTAGCACTGCTCCTCAAGACCTCAACCCAAAGCTTACGTGTTCAAATACCAATATGATATGATGCTCATATAACTAAAACAGAGAACGCTTAATTGGTCACCTAATGTTCCTATATTCGCTTGAAAAGCATGTGCGCCACCCATCGTCCAGCTAGTTCCACTTTCCTGATTTTTCTCTTGATGCTTAGGGTTTTCCCTTTATCTACTCTACTATGATCTCCGTAGGTGCTTTCTGTCGTACTAGCATTACTCCACCCTTCAAGCTAAACAACACAACACTCAGTTCGAAAGCTTAGTTGTTCAAATATGATTGTGATATTAGTTAACCGACACATTTAATTGGTTAGCTAAAGGTCCCACTTGAGTTTCCAGATGCATGTCGCGACATATAGATAGACAGCATAATTGCATTTCTTTGTCACTTGTTGACCATACTTTCTTGTCCATACCAAATCTTAGTTGTTATTTCAAAGCAAACATCGGTTGCTAACTACCCTTTGCGCGGTTTGCGCTTCAGATCTGCCATCCCACCGCCACGGTCAACACTGATCGATCATGCTTATGTTTTCCCCATTTTATGATGACCACAATCAGCCTACGTGGTTCGTGTCGTAATAGCACTGCTCCACCCATCGAGCTAAACAAGCTTAGTTGTACAAATTCATATATGATATTATTGCTGATATTAGTAAAACTGAGAGATGTTTAATTGGTTAGCTAAATGTTCCTACTTTAGTTTCGAAATGCATGTGAGCCACATATGGAGAGACCGGAAAGAATAGTATTTCTCTGTGCGCTCTGGTTCATCATGGGTGGCCAACCGACATTGTATTGAAACACTTGTAATATCTTCAATCTGCTTGCTCTTCCGCTCTTGTTTAAGATGATACTCTTCTCTTGCGATCGATCGGTTAGGTCGAGTTGTTCTCCTTAGTATATTTTGAATCACGGTCAGTCGACTTGTTCTTCTTTACTATATGTTGAAGCTATCATCTGCGAAGTGTCATCACTACGGAGCTCTCATATTTTGAGTAGTAGGCCACATTATATTAATGCACACAACAAATTACAGCATGCATGGCATCTTTTAAAAGAATTGCGAGAGATAGCACAAAGGGGTTTACAGGGGGCAGATTGGATTAGAATCACTTCGCATTACAAAGAAAATCTCACTTGTTTTTATGTTTTCATGCATGTTAGATATTGAACATTATCAAAATGAATATGAGAATGGGCATACGAGAGGAATATTGCGGAGCGATCCACCGGCTAACAAACTTGGCATGGTGGAGGATGGCCTATCTTATTCACCCATCAAGGTGCTTGCTCTAACTTTGCAAAGTTGTATTGGTCGCATATATTTTGCATCGACCTCTTGCATTTCTTCTACTTTGTTACACCATCTGCTTAGTTTAAGCATCATATATGAGTATATGCCATAACTATCCATTTTCTCAGTACCTATTCCATGTGTCGTCACACTATGTTTTTTCACAAATGTTGTTCTTTCGTGATAGATGTCCAAAAGGAAGAGGGTGAGTGCAGATCCTCAAGGAGTACAAACTAGGTATTTGGAAAAGGTAGTGGTACCTGTTAAATCAGATAGATCAGCATCCACAAAAAACATAGGCCCAACTGTACCACACTTTACCCCTACTCCAGTGGCCAAACCCCTATTAGAACTGTTGGGAGCCCAAAGCGTAGTCTCGTCTATGATATCAATTCAAAATTTGAACTCCTAAATTTCTGCTTGTGCCTTACCTTCTCTCTTGTATGAAAACTAATTTCAGATGAATCTCCTTGCTCAAAGGATCATACGATCTCAAAACAGTAATGGGCTCTGCATTGCTCTTGTCAGTACCTCTCTCCCTTTTGCCTTGTAACACTGTACTTAATTAATTGCTATTTGATTATATATCATCAGTCTGCACCCGAGCTTCATTATCCTCTGTTTCTTCCAATATTATTTGATCTATATTTACTCTTTGCAAAATGTAGAATATGGCAACGCTTATAAAGAATTTTCTTTGGGGAATTTATTGAATTATCCTTCCATCAACATGGAGAAGGGCTTTGTCCAGCCCGTGTTAACATGTAATGTAAGTTCATCCTTCTCAAGCCTTCAAACTTTGTTCTAGTATAGATTTGGATAGGCATCATTGCCTCCACTGCTGTTTGCTTTGCTGTATACATCCGATTGGATGTTTGCAACAACTACCAGTTTCAAATTGTAGTTGTAAAACATGTTCCTTATCGTAACGGATCCATTTATTTGCTTATATAATTGTGAAACCTGTTACGTGTCTCCTTGTTTCTCTTTCGTAGTCGTATCTCTTACGCCTGACAGAACTTTAGGGAAGATAGTGAGCCAAACCATCTTGAGGACAGCGAGATGACCCCAAGGTCCTGCTTTGATGAAGACAAGGAGTTGAAGCTACTCACCAAACAGGTGTGAGACAACCTCTGTGCGATCGCTGCCTCAATCAGCTTCGACTTCTTGGTCTCAACTTAAAGCGAAAAGGCTTGCTTCAGCTCAGCTCGACTTGAAGTCAAAGATGCAATGAAGATGTCGAGGACTGCCGTCGCACCATCATGCCTTAAATCTAGTGTTGATGCATCTATCGCTGACACAACCGAGGTCTACTCAGCTTCTTCACTGTTTGGGGGCCCGACCGCCAGGCCTAGTGCCTTCAAGTGCTCTCGCTTTGTATATTCTTTTGTCGGCTTTATTTGCAATCGGTGGCGAACTTTGATGCCCATGGATGTAATATGTGCGATAGCCGTGGTAGCCTAGCGTAAGTTGCTTGCTTATTTATTTCCTTGTTGTCTTGTTTATTTGTTTGCTTGTAGTCATTGCAGTTCTTTTCCGCGGTTTGCTAGTGGCTGCAATAACCTATTTTTAAAACTAGGCCACAATAACCATGGGCTAATATTTATCAGTAGTGACACCGGGCCTCCTACGGACGCGAAAGCGATGGGCCTTCTATGGGCCATAGAAACAATGGGCCTTCTACGGGCAGAGAAACAATGGGCCTTCTACGGGCAGATCATCAATGGGCCATATACGGCAAGATGATCGATTGGCAAACATGGGCCAATAACAGTCGCATTATGGCGTAAACGGGCTAGAGTTGGAATCGTCCGCTCATGGGCCGACCATAACGGGCCATCGTTAATAGGCCGTATTTCATGACGCTATGAAAACGCCCAACGTGTTAACGGACCACAAATGGGTCGATCAGAACCACGGGTGAATTTGGCCCATAAGCGTAAAATGACGAGAACGGGCCGTAAGTAAACGAATCTTGAAATGAGCCCAAGAATAGATGGGCTCGAGAAGGCCGAAGATAACATGGGCAGGAAACGCCCAACGGAATAACGGGCCCTTAATGGGTATAAAGTGATACATCGCTCATTACGGGCCGCCACCACGGCCGTTAATGGGTGTAAAGTAATACATCGTTCATTATGGGCCGTTTCACCACGGGCGTTAATAGGCCAAAAGTTACATAGGGCCTCATATGGGCGAAAGACGCCATGGGCCATACATGGGCCGGCGAAAACGGGGAATCATATTGGGTGGCCCAGATGATGGTCTTGGGCCTAATTCGGATAGGGCGAACGGGCCTTGGGTTAGCGGGCTGTAAATGGGCTATATGCGAACAGGCCGTTAACGAGCTTTACATGGGCCGCCCGCCACCTTTGACCAAGTCAAACGGGCCGCCTTTTCACGTGAATGTGCCTCTGTTGGGCGTGCCACGGTCGACGTATCATAGGCGCCTTCGTCCAATGAGTGGATGACATCTGTCCCAACGGTGAGCCGACACGTGTTTCCTCCAGCCAATGATGATTTTACACGTGGAAAATCCCCATTGGTCAGGGCTGTTAACGGGTTATCGGATCCAAAACCCGACCCGATAGCTTAACGACGTTCCGTTACGGTGGATGCCACGTGTCGGTCACCCTTGACGAAAGCACTTCGGACGCGCGATTTATCATCATGGAAGTGGACACTTCGTGATGATAATTTTGGTAATGTCATGGAACACTTCTACGACAAAGACATGTATGACTATCTTGATTCGCTCATAAATTTGTCATGGATGTACATGCATGACAAAAAATGCGACCTACTGTGACAAACACGTATCATCACGGAAGTGTATTTTTTTTGTAGTGCCAACTCCATCCCACATCAAAGGTGTCCTGCATTTCCTGCCATACAATGCCTCGAAATGGGCCATCTGCAAACTGGCTTGATAGCTATTGTTGTATGAGAACTCTGCGTAAGGTAAGTTATCATCCCAACTAGACCCATAGTCTAGCGCACAAGCTCTCAACATGTCCTCCAGAATCTAATTGACTCTCTCGTGCGCCCATCCATCACCGTGGATGGAAGGTCAGATCAACTCTAGCCTGGTACCCAAAGTTTCATGCAACTGATTCCAAAACTTTGAGGTAAACTGTGTTCCTCTATCTGATACGATGCTCCTCGGAACTCCATGCAGACATACAATCTTGGTCATATATATCTTTGCCAGCTTAGCACTTGTATAGGTGGTCTTCACTGGAATGAAGTGAGCAACCTTGGTCAAACGATCAACTATCACCCAAATGGAATCATAACCTGAACATGTTCTGGGTAACCCTGAGATAAAGTCCATACCAACTTTATCCCATTTCCAATCACGTATCGGCAACGGCCGAAGTAAACCTGCTGGTTTCTGATGTTCTGCCTTTACTCTCTGACATAAATCACATATTGGCACATACTCGGCAATTTCTCGCTTCATACCGGCCCACAAAAAACTTTCCTTCAAGTCCAAGTACGTCTTGGTGTTGCCTGGGTGTATCGAGTATGGTTAGTCATGAGCCTCCTGAAGAATCAACTTCCTGATCTCTAGATCATTGGGTACACAAATCCGTTGCTCAAACCATATGGTTCCATGTTCATCCACACGAAATCCTTCTGCTTTCCCTTTGCTCATGATCTCCTTTATCTCCGCAATACCTTGGTCCAACTTCTGGGCTTCTCTGATTCTTCCCAACAAGGTGGACTATACCTCGAGTGTGGCAACATAATCTCTGGGAACTATTTCCAACTCAAGGTCTCTAAGCTCATCACATAACTCCTGAGGTAAACCTCCTGCTGTAAGGGTATTAACATAACTCTAACGGCTCAAAGCATCTGCCACAACATTGGCTTTTCCTGGATGATAATGCAGACTCATGTCATAATCCTTTATAAGTTCCAACCATCTCCTTTGCCTGAGATTCAACTCCTTCTGCGTGAAGATATACTTCAAACTCTTGTGATCCATGTAAACATCACAACGATTCCCAATAAGATAGTGTCTCCATGTCTTGAGTGCATGCACTACGGCTGCCAACTCCAAATCATGTGTGGCATAGTTCAACTCATGAGGTCGAAGCGGTCGTGAAGCATAAGCTACAACCTTCCCCTCTTGCATAAGAACACCTTCAAGTCCCTGACGTGAAGCATCATAGTACACCTGAAAGTCCTTGTGTACGTCAGGCAGGATTAGTACTAGGGTTGTAACCAAACGCTTCTTCAACTCTTGAAAGCTGGATTCACACTCTTCAGTCCAAACGAACTTGGTGTCCTTCTTCAACAACGCTGTCATGGGCCTTGCAATCTTGGAGAAATTTTCAGTAAATCTCCGGTAATATCCTGCAAGTCCAAGGAAACTGCGAATCTCGCTAACTGTGGTGGGTGCATTCCATTCTGTGACTGACTCTACCTTGGTAGGGTCCACTGCAATCCCTTCACCTGACACTACATGTCCAAGGAATCCGACTTCCTTGAGCCAAAACTCACACATGTTGAACTTGGCATAAAGTTGATGTTCTCTGTGCTTCTCCAAAACTAAGCGCAGATGTTCAGCGTGTTCCTCCTCATTCTTGGAGTAAACCAATATGTCATCAATGAATACCACAACAAACTTATCCAAGAACTCCATGAATACCTTGTTCTCATGCTCATAAAATAGGCAGGGGCATTAGTCAAACCAAAGGACATGACTGTATACTCATAAAGCCCATACTTTGTGGTAAAAGCGGTCTTGGGTATATCCTTCTCACAGATCTTCAACTGGTGATAACCCGATCGAAGATCGATCTTGGATAAAACACTAGCTCCTTCTAGCTGGTCAAACAAGTCATTGATCACCAGCAGGGGATACTTGTTCTTGATGGTCACCTCATTCAAAGAGCGGTAATCCACACACATCCTCAAGGTTCCATCCTTCTTCTCCACTAAGAGTACTGGGGATCCCCAAGGTGATGAACTCGGGTGAATATACCCTTTCTCTAGCAACTCATTAATCTGTTTCTTGACTTCCTCCAAATCATTAGCGGGCATCCGACGGCCTCTTGGAGATAGGTCCATGCACTGTAGCAACTCAATCAAAACTCAATCTCCGATCCGGCGGCATACCCGGTAACTCCTCTGGAAATACATCGGAATAATCCTTCTCCACTGGTACTTCTTCCTGGACAACTCCCGTAAGAGAGTTCACCTGAGTCCTCTTAGGCTTAAGCCTGGATACATACTTGATCCTCTTCTTCTCTGGGGTGGTGAGAAAAATCAATCTACTAGCACAATCAATGTTTCCCTCATACTTGGACATCCAATCCATCCCTAGGATTACATCCAACCCTTGTGACTCTAGTATGATCATATCCGTGGAAAAAACATGCCCCCCTACGTTCAAAGGCAATTGGAAACATCCCTGACTAGCCATAGACTCGGCTCCTGGGGAACTCACTAGAATGGCTGACTTAAGAGCTATGGTAGGCAACTTATGTTTATCCATGAATCCCCTTGATATGAATGAATGCGATGCACCAGTGTCAAAAAGAATGAGTGCTAGAAATAAATTAACCAAGAACTTACCAATCACTGCGTCAGGCTGCTCATAGACCTCTTCCACATTGACATGATTCACATGCCCCTTAGTGAACGGATTAGGCTTCTTGCCTCCAGAATTCCCATTTCCATTCCCATTCTGCTGCTCGGGACACTCATTGGAGTAGTGCCATGTCTTCTTGCATTTGAAGCAATTGATGTGACTCAGATCTTTCTTCATTGGTGTAGAAGAGTTGAAATGCTGCTGATTGCCATTCCCTCCATTGCCATTGCCATTGCCATTGCCATGCTTGTGACCATGGTGGTTGTGTCCATTTCCTCCATGCTGAATGTGGCCTCCATGGTTATGATGATTCTCTCCAAACTTGCTAGTGCCTGATCCAGAGTTCGGGCTGTAGCGGGGTTTCTGTTGAACTCCAGAGTTATACTTCCCGTGACCGTACTTCCTCTTACGATTCTCCATCTGCTGGTGCTTGCCTTCGAGAATGGTAGCCTTATCAACCAGCTCCTGATAGTTCGCAAAGGTCGCCACAGTCAACTGAACTCCCAACTCATCGCTCAATCCCTCCAGAAACTTCTCCTGCTTGGCTGCATCAGTGGCCATGTCCTCTGGGGCATAACGGGCCAACTTACTAAACTCATCAACATACTGAGATACCGTGCGTCCTCCCTGGTGCAAGCTGCGGAATTCCTTCTTCTTCAGACTCATGGCTCCAGCTGAGACATGAGCGGTCTGGAATGCCCGCTGGGCCGAGTCCAAGTCACACTCTCCAAGGGGTATGTGGTGGTGTAGTTCTCCCACCAAGCAGCGGCCGGGTGGGTTCAGCCTCAGAAAACAGTTGTTGTTGTTGTTGTTGTTGTTGTTGTTGTTGTTGTTGTTGTTGTTCTTTGTTCTTTATTCTTTGTTGGTGTTCTTCTTTGTTGTTGTCATTGCTGTTGTTCTTCTTCTTTATTCGTTGTTCTTCTTCTTTATTCTTTATTCTTTGTTATTCGTTGTTGTTCTTTGTTGTTGTTGTTGCTGCCGTTGTTCTTTCTTCTTTATTCTGTATTCTTTATTCTTTATTGTTGTTGTTGTTGTTGTGGACGCATCTGATGGGTTTAGAGTGGATGAGAAGTTATAATAGAATAAGGCCTAGTGAGTAAAATCACACTACCCATATGCACATGATAGCAATAAAACTTCAAATCACTCCTATTCAATTTCAAACAAAGAGGTTCGCACGATTAATCAAACCTAAGGTAAGCCATGTCACAAGATTTGACAAGGTCTCACAAATGAAATAAAACTAATCGGATAACGAAATCGAATTTCTAACTCTCATGGTGGTATAAAATCTAACTCTCATCGGATGAGGACCAGTCAACCATGTTGACATCGGGGGTCCTTGCATCACTTTCTGTGTCATCATCTCCAAGCTCATCATCCTGGTCCTTGTCCTGGCTGACGTAATCTCCATAAGAGTGATCCTCCTGGATGTTTTCTTCCTCATCCAGCTTCTCCTCGGCCTCCTCATGCTCAAGCTTCAGGTCGTCGATCTTCTCCTGCAGTGCGTCCAGCTCTCCCTCATGCTCGATGCGAGCGTCCTGGAGCTCCTCCTCGAGCTCGACCTTGCGGGTCATGAGGTTCTTGATGACGACCATGTTGTCGGACAACTCCAGCTCCATCATGCGAATGTGCTCCTCCATGTCCTGGATATGGGATGCTATCGTCTCATCCTCCAGGGTACGCACCACATCTCCATTTGCGTCGTGGCATCCGTACATCATGAAGGAGGTCCTCTTGAGGTCTTCGTACACCTCCCGAATGTGTCCGAGAGCAATGTGAGCAGCGATACCCCTGCCCAAGCCCCATGTTGCAGTATCTAGATGGAAATCAATGGGCTTGGTGCGGTTTCCGAGGATGCGCCCGGGGATATGAGCATCAATCCTCCAACGTGTCTCCTCGGGCAGGGTGGCTGTGAAGGTTCCAGTGAATGTGGGAAGCCCAATCTTCAGGTGCTTCATGATCTTCACCAGCTGCCGTCCAAATGGCATGGTCTCATCGGGCTGCTCGAACTCAACAATGGCAGACAACATCTATATTCTGAAAGAGAGAAGGAATTAGTACTGAAGTAGAGAAGGTACGAGACTGAAGGATATATAGGGAAGTGAATAATACAATTTTTATACTATGGCCTTTCCATTTTCTAGGGGTCGCATCCTACAACCAATGTGTGCTCTGATACCATCTTGTAGCGACCCGACTCAGTAAGAGTCAAAGTCTCTGTGCTTACCGTGCTAGTCCCTGGATCGACTTGCTAGCACACACAGTACTCGATGAAATAACAGAAATAACACACATATCTTTATTACATCGATAGTCCGGGAGCAATACATTTATTAAAAAATAGGGCATAGAGCCAATAAACAAATACTACGAAAGCAAAGTAGTAAATGAGTCCAACTCCACGAGCAAGGTTGAGTGTAGAACATCGACCTATCGCACCTTAATCCTCGTCGGATACATCTGCAACGTGATAAGTTGCAGCCATATAGGTCATTACATTGAATGTATTGGCATGTCACACCATAAGTGTAATGAACCTACTTGGACATGCAATTTGGTTGGTGGAAAGCTCTAAGTTTAGTTTTTGCGTAAAGCTAGTTTTTCCCTATTAGAAAAGCTGTTATTACTACTGCTACACATTTGCATAGGATGAGTTGGCAAACCCAACTCCTTCCATTCCCAAGTTTCATTTAAACCCAATTGTTTAATTAAAGGTGAGGAGATCTCCCGGCATTTCCACTTATAGATGCTCAACTTGTCCTAACCGGAGACACGGCTAATCGATTAGGTTGACACTCTGCAGAGGTTGCACACTTTTTCTCACAAGACTCGACCACCTCCATGATCGGAAGATCGAGACATAGTCTTTCGAAAGTATTTCCCCTTAACCCACGGATAGGCCGGTACACCTACTCATTCTACATCTGCTAGCCCATCCAGGAAGGGGTCACACTAACTACTCAACTAAGCCAGAGCCCATATTGGCTTGTGGCTGCACACGTAAGCTTCTAGACATGAGAATACGATTGATCTCTTTGAGCCTGAGCGGACGGTCCACTAGTGGTGCACCACCATGGATTTCCCATGCGTGCCCCACTGTACTTCGCCACCATTCCAACAAGTTTCCGCCCAGGTAGTTCATCAATTATCTTAGGTCCTATTTACTACATTGTCACTCATACTTTACAATGATCACTCCCCAATCCACGTCTACTTAGCGAAGCAACATAATGTAAAACGATGGCGACAATGTTGTAAGGTTCAGACCTACCTCAATGAACTACTGGGCATAATCATATCATACAGCATTAGTTCCTACCATGCAGTCCTACCACAAAGAACTAAGTGCATAATAAAAACATAGGTAATGAAACATGATCAAGATGCAACTTGCCTTGGTACTGCTGGTTGAATTCTAAAGACTGATAATATTTTGCTTCGCACTCCGGGCAATAGCGGCTGGCGACGGCGGCGACGAGCAGAGGACGGCGGCGCGGCGTCGGTCGGTGGCGGGGCAGCGGCTACGGCAGTCCTCGGCATCGGGGAAGAAGACGGGGTGAGGCGCGTAGAGGGCGTCACGAAGGTGGTGTCTGCGTTCGGCGGCGGCGTCGGGACGGGGCGAGGCAAAGACGGCGGGGCTCGATGCTCCGGTGACTCCGGCGTCGACGGTGCGGCGGCTTCGACGGGACGACGAAATGGACGAAGGAGTGGCGCGGCTCCGGCGAGATGCGAACAGGCAGCGTGGCGGCTGTGAGCGGCGTGGGAAGAAGCGGGACGGCGAGGATGGAAGAGGGGGTTCGGGGGCATTTATAGGCGCGACTAGGAGAGCTATGGGGCTGCGGATAAGCCTCATCCGCGAGGGAGCCGAGCGGCGGTTGCGGGGGCGCGACGAGGATGTTTATCCCGCGGGCTGCGGGAGGTTGGGGACGGGCTGACGTGCGGGGCGCGCCTGGCAGCGACAGCAAGAGGAGGCGAGCGAGGGGTGAGATCGGGCGGGCGACCGGTGTCGGAGGGTTTCGGGTGCTGGGCGCTGGGCGCTGGCCTTTGGCCAAATGGTTAGTTGGGGCGCTCCTGGGCCGAACCCAGTTTCTGTTCAGTCTGCGGCGAGTGCGTGCGTTTTTTTAATCAAAGAGTAAAGTGGCCCTAAATAATTCTAATGAATTAATAAAAACTCCACAATAATTTCTAAAATAACTATACAATATTTAGAGCCTAATGAGCATTAACTTAAGCACAGAACATTTTGAAAATAATTTCCCTCATGCAATTAATTCACTTTTTGCAGATAAAATAAATACCAATAAAATCCAAAACTTCAAATAATATTCAAAAGAAAGTTTCCCACTCTTTTATAAGTTTGAGGAAGTCATCTTATTCCCTCTCATTTGTTTTTCTTGAGTGGAAAAAATAGTATTTAAATATTTTAAAAACTTCAAAATGCAAAGAAATATGATATGCATTGAATGATTCTATTAACATCCAAATTTAATAAAAATTGGGATGTTACGGGTGCCCAACTGCCCACGACCTGTTCGACAAAATGACACAACAAGACTCGGTATGTTCTTGTTGCTCCTGTCCAATCAACTTTACATATACCATGTTCAATGTTTTGTATAGACCGCTAGTTCATTTCGGACACGATCCATGCTCGGAAACCACGATCATTTTGGAGTTTATCATGTCGAATATGATCAATGATAATCAAGATATGACCCAAATGCACTACGAGTTGGGGGGATCCAACTTGCCCTTCATTTGAAGTTGGGACAACGTCGAATCCCAATCTGAGCAAGAAGAAAAAGAAGCCAAAGAGAGCAGTGGAGCATGCTGCAAGGAGAAGAAAGAGGCGACGATCGAATGGGAGCTCGAGAAGGCCAATACATTTGGAGAGACTGAGCTTGAGAAGGAAAGGTTGCAAATCGCACGGGATGCGGAGATGTAAAGATAATGTTGGCGGCCGAAAGCCTCTTGGATGAGCATGCAAAGAAGTGGCTTGTGGGAATGAAGAAGGAGATCAACGACCATAGGGACTACGAGGCGGCAAGGGCGGCAAGGGCGGCTATGGCAGCAGCGAAGCATGCCACAAGGATGCGGGCGGAGCAGGAGGCAAGGATGGCCACGGAGCAGGCGGTAGGGATGGCGTCCGACGAGTGATCCGGCCAGCCAGCGAGTGGTCCGTCAAGTTCGGACATTGATTTCATTTTGGCATGTCTGGATTGTTTAACTATGATTTGTTTTGCTTTGTCGTATTTGTTTTGAATTATTGAATTGGGATGATTTGTATCGTATGATCGACGTGCATGGACTGTATGAATTTGGTGATGCATTTGAGGTCTGTATATGTGCAACAGCCCAAATGAGGTGCCTCCCTACACTGTCTATGGACGCCCAGACGCGCCCATGGGCGTATAGGATGATTGATTTTTCAAGGCCGGCTGTACATGCTCTAAGAGCATATCCCACCCTTATTATGTGCCAATTGACACGTTATGACTCATGGATAGATACTACACTTCTACTTATTGCATACAGCTGTTTACATATGTCTAAAATTGTGTGCACATGTTATGCGTTCGCATTGTTACCTTGTTTTCATATGTGTATCACTCATTATTGTCCATGATATTCAGGTGCTTGACCATGTCTTTGAAGACATGATCCAAGTACATGGAAATAGACCACACAAAGAGGGAAAAAAGGTGGGGAAATCTCATGATCACAGTCACCGCGATATTTTATCTTAGAAGTAGAGGGCATTCGTCAAGAACCTGAAAATCGCAGATAAGATACTGTGAATCAGCAGCGGCACAACTCCATCACCTAATAATAAAGTAAGGATTGACTTTGTCGGGTTTACCATCACAATACGCTTTCGCCCCGTCGTAATACGCTTTTACGATTCATATAGACAAAATCATAGTATAAACGAGGTGGTACTAATCTGCCGTCCGACGTCTCAAAGTCCAAACACAACTCCTCCTTCTCCCGCCGTCTTTTATGCCAATGCATCCTACCCTCCTCTTGAAACAGGCCCGCACGAATACTTCCTCCCTCGCATGTCCGTCGTCGTCGCCGCCGCCGCCGCCGCCAGCATCGGCCACCTCGCCCCAGGCGCGGGACAGATCTAGGAATCAGGAGGGGATGGATTGGACGGAGTATGGCGAATAGGCCGACGGGGATGTGCTCTCTCCTCCCGCTACCAAGGCCCGTGGGCGGGGCGCCGACCTCTAGACGACGCCGGCGATAACCAAGGACGGATGTGCATCCTGGCATCTCAACTCAAGATGCGGTCGATTCATCTCTCCGTGAAGAGGATTAGCTCCACGACGCCCGCGCCGAGCAGCCGATCAAGAAACCAGCTCCGCCTCCCTGCTTCTTCCCTTCTCTCTGGTTATCCTGAGATGGCCCGGTTGGGTGCCGGCACGACGACAGCTCCCCCGCCCAGGCCCTCCACCGGCTCAAGATCCGGGCCCCGCCGTGTTACCGCTCCCATCTCCCAGCATCTTCCCGAGATGGTCCGGCTGGGCGCTGCCCTATCGACCAAGGGTGTGCGGTCCACAGAAGCCGGCTCCTCCACCCAAGCCTTCCTCTGCAAGGTCGGTGAGGACACCCTTCCACTAGTGCAGAACCGGGCAATAGCACTGTTCAGAAAACCTTTAGTGCCGGTTACATAACCGCACTAAAGTGTGGTCACTAAAGGCCCCCCTTTAGTACCGGTTCAGACGAACCGGTGCTAAAGGCCAACCACGTGGCACGAGCCAGCCCGGGCGAGAGTTTTAGTACCGTTGGTAACACCAACCGTACTAAATGTTTGTGGGTTTTTGTTTTATTTTTATTTTTCAATTAAATTTGTGTTATCAATTTAATTCTTTTTCGCTTGCTTGTATTTTACAATACTACACATTGTACACGTTATGCATATATATATATATATATATATATATATATATATATATATATATATATATATATATATATATATATATATATATATATATATATATATATATCATCAATGTCTCACAAACCATCATATTAATTAATTCACACATACACACATGTATAGCTATATACAATTTCTCCTACATATGCATGTTGCCTTGGAGCCAGTGGCATTAGCCTAATTGGTGCCTCCGAGCTCGATGGGGCAGCGGTAATAGTATTCTCCTTCGGTTTATGACCTGGTCGAGCAAAAATCCCGCTATTTCCTCTTGAAGTGCTTCTACGCCTCCGCTTTCTAGGAGCTTCTCCCGCACCTCTCGTGAACTGTTAAGAAGGAGATCAATATGCATGTGTATTAGTTGTGTGACTAGATATCGATAATGGTGTAAAAATGTGAATAGTGTTTTGACAAGCGCATCCATTCTGTCTTTCAGATCTGCTCCTTTCGGACGCCATCATGCGAATGTTCTCGCAAACGCAGAATGCACACAGATCAGTCCCTCGCTACCGCTTCGTGGCCTTTACGAGAATGGAATTTGATCGGATAATAATTAATCAAGCATGATAATTAAAGAGATGGCAGCTAGCTAGCTAGCTAGTACTACTTAATTACTTACATTGGGTCGAAACCATTTAAGCTTTTGTTTCCATTCGCCTTCCGTGACGCCGATGAACCTTGCCCAAGCCCTGCCCACCGACAATGAAAATGAATAAAGGGTTATTAAATATAGTTCATATCATGAAAATGACGAACTAAATAGGCCGAGATATATAGTTAATAATGATTGAAATTACCTGTTGACTATCTCAAACAAGATGTTATAGTCAGTTTTTTCTTTGAGTAGTGAGTCCAATTATTTCAATTGTTCGGCCAACTTTAATGATACACAAGACCCAAGGATATCTGCATGCACACACGCTTGCATGCCTTAATTAAGCGGGCATATGTAAAGCAAAAACATGTAGCTAGCTAGTAGGCAAAAACAGAGAATTTGTAGTACAAGACAATTGTGACTCATTTGGAAGTTGTAAGGAAGTAGTATATCTTCATTGTATTTGAGGCGCTTCAAGAACTCTAGCATGTTGTCCTCACGGCCTTTTGATGATGTGCATTTAGTTTCCATGTGTATTCATTAACGTGTTTGGGTCAATGAACCCGATGCCAAAGCGCCCACCTTTTGTCATTTCATACATCTTCATCCTGCATATAATACCACGTAAAAGAATATAGTGAGGATAATTACAGGTAATGATTGATCAAAAGGATCAAGACAGCTAGCTTGAGACTTTTAAATTACGAAAGAAATCGCTACGCATAATAGCAACCGATTTATAGATTTGTCGAAAAGTCCTTGATTGTATAACTGAAATAGTTCGAATACTCAACGGACAAAGCTTTCTCATGGAAGTAATGGTCCTCCTTGACATTCACCATGAAGGACACTCGATCGAAATCTTGGTAATGTTCATGTACCATTGATGCAATTCATACATTCTCGCTGGGAGGTTCTTGACCTTGTCCGGATGGACCAAAGGTTGGCCCCGACATATTTCCGCTTTATTTCATCCTCTCTAAGCACAGGCATGGGCTCGATCTCGAGGAGTTGTCCAACAGTGATTTTGAGAACTTCAGCCGCATTATATGGTCCTCTCGTTATTACCACATTGCCCACCTCAGAACGTAAACTGTTTGCCCACAATAATATTGGGCGCACAGATCGTCACGCGTTTGTTGGCACAACAAGCGAGGGATCGATTCGCCACTGTTCTCCCAGCCGGGAATGGTTTTCCGCATTTTTGACAGCTGCTTCTTGTTTGCTCGATCCCGAGCTCGCCTCCTTACGAGGTGCTCGATTTAACTTCCCGATGTGGCGCCATAGTCTGTGTCAACAGGCTTGGGAGCTGGTGGTTGAGCCATACGAATGAAGTGGTCAATCGCTTCCTTAGGCACTTTCTCCCTTGGCGGCGGTGGCGGTTTCGGTGCAAAATGGGCTTCCACCTCGGACTTCGATATGGCTGCGATTTCTCCTCGACCTGTCATAAGACCTCTGCGAAGAGGCGTGAGGCTTGGACCATATTTATATCGCTTGCCTCCTTTGTATTTCCTGTACTACCTCGACTCGCATCGCCACGCACCATAGCTGCGGGTGTCTCTTCTGCGATTGTTGAGGCGGCGGAGACGCCGGCCGACGGGCTGAGTTGGACGAGGAGGAGGGTCACTGAGATGTGCCGGACTTGGAGGAGGGTGGCCTGAGGTTGTGCCGGACTTGGAGGAGGAGGGCGTCTGACGCTGTGGCGGACTTGGAGGAGGAGGAGGCTCGACACTTTGCCGGACTTGGAGGAGGAGTGGCTCGACACTTTGCCGGACTTGGTGGACTTGCAGGAGCGGGAGACTGCTGACTCGGTGGCGGACTTCGACGAGGAGTCGATGACGCGTGTCGGTGGCCTTCAAAGATGATGCAATCTTTTTCCATAGGATGATACGATGGTTGGCGCCTCCAGAAAGCGCCGTCCTCAC